>JADHKO010000090.1:103992-119030 GCA_019925425.1 Ophiostoma pallidulum | reverse complement strand
CCCCCCCCTTCCCCCCCCCCCCCCCCCCCCCCCCCCCCCCCCCCCTGCCGCAACGATGCGGTGAGACGAGAGAAAAAGAGGACACGATACCAGGCAGAATGCAGTCTAGGCCCGCGACAAGAGGTCTGACTAGTGCTGCAGGTGGTGTTGGTGTGCTGGCAGAGGAGAGGGGGAGGAGAGGGGAAGGAGAGACGAGAGAAGACGAGACAGAGCAGCAGTGACTGCCTCCGATCCTCACGGCCTGGACTCCCAGCACACATCTTGGACTCCTCTTGGAGACGACGATGCCGCTAGTGACGGGAGGCACAGGTCACAAGGCACGCCCCTCGTGGGCCCTGGCTGGCCCTGGTTCCTGCATTGGGGCGAGCGAGGGGGGAGGAGGGGGGAGACCAAGAGAGCCAAGAGAGCCAAAAGGGGGATAGGGTCGGCGACCAGGCCCACGAACCAGAGAGGGTGTGCAGCAGCGTGCAGCAGCGTGCAGCAGCAGAAACCGTCGTCGTTATCGTCGTGGTCGACGGCGAGGCCAATGCAGTTGACACGCAGTGTTTGTCTCACAAAGTGTGGTGTCTTGCATCATGCGCCTTGCATCCACATTGCCCATCCACACACACGCCAATGCAGGCCGTGAAATTGCAGGTGTCGGCGGGGCGGGGAAGGGCAGTTGTTGCGGTGAAGGAGAGACGTGCAGAGACGTGCAGATGCAGAGACGTGCAGAGTCGTGCAGTGGCGTGCAGCGGCGTGCAGCGGCGACGTCTCGTAGAGTGCCTGCAGGAGGGTTGGCCGCCGCAGCCGATGTGAACTCTCTGGAATGCTGGGGAGGAATGCTCCACGCGAGGAATGCACTTTACGAGAGCATTCCAGTGCGTCTAGAGTGAGTTTGTTTCAAGCTTTTTTTTTTCTTCTTTTTTTTTTTCTTTTCCTGTTTTCTTTTTTCCTGTCGGTTCTGTAATTTTTTCCGCCCCCCCCCCGATTCAGACCGTCCCAGGATGCACTCGTACCTGCGTCAGTTGTGCCTGGCTGTGGCAAAATTGAGACAATTAAGAACAAAGGAAAACAGAACAACCGGTGAGAGTGGCAAGCCGGTAAAAAAGAAGAAAAAAAGGGGGAGGGGGCGCCAGCAGCCAACGACCAACGACCATCAACCGTCGACCAACGACCAACATCACGCAGCCAGTGACCAGAGGACCGGCTCACTGGATCTTTTCTCTGCCCTCTGCCCTCCGGCCTCTGTCTCTTGAGTTTCTTCTTTTATCAATCATCGTCTTTCCACTACTCCGTCTGTTTGCCCCTCCTCTCCTCCTCTCGACACTTATCTTTCTGCTCACGATACTGCGCCCTGTCGATCCTCATTCCCTTTTCTGTCTGATAGTCTCTTTTGCTTTCTTTTTCCTGGGACCTCCCTTTCGCAACCTAGGACGAATACAGCCATATACTGCGCCGCTTGGACTTGTCGTGCCGCCTGTCTCGCGTAGTTGTCAGCATGGGCTGGCCGAACAAAGAAAAGAATGAAAGAAGGAAAAGAAAGAAATGGCCTCGCGCCAGACTACGGAGCCAACGGAGCAGCTGCCAGACTAAAAACAAACGGGCGCTTACAAGTGGTCAATGGTGCGTTTTCCAGGCCTCCGGCATCCACTTTCTTGTTTCTCTCCACTCCTCTCTTCTCCCAACACAAAGCCTTACGACGTACTCGTGTTCACGGTGCTCGGCCTGGGCTCGCCTGGCTCGCCTGGCTCGCCTGCTCGTGCCATCGCCCGTTCAGCAGAATGGTCTGTCCTAGCAAAGGTCTTACGACGCCTTTAGCTCAGGCGACGCCGCCGCCATCCGCGATCGCTTTCTGGGGAGGAGGAGCGAGAACGACGGCTCCGCGATCTTGTGGCCCTGATCGTCCGCGATCGCGAGGAGTCGTAGACCGTGAGTGTCTGCACGCAGTACTCGTACGCGTACCTTTCTGCGAATCGTATTATGGATGTGCCCGGCTTTGTATTGGCCGCCTTCTCTGGCCGCCACTCATCCCCTGTCAAGCTGTCCGTTCCTCGGTCTGCACGCTGCTTCCCGGAGCACGTCGTATTGCGTCGTATTCAAGCTTGTTTGATACGAGAGGCGTCGTATTGTTGAGGATCGCCCCGTATGTACAGAGTACGAAGACACTCGACGTCACCGCTGAATGTCTGGTGACATGCACACACTCTCTCTGCCCGTCCTCGATACATGTTTCTACAGCGACGGAGCCAAGGGATGGGAGAGAAGAGACCGCAAGGCACGTCCGTGGTCACTCTCTTCTTTTCTTTTTCTTCCTAAAAGGCGTCGGCGTTCATCGTTCCCCTCGCCCGTCTTAGCTTGCTCCGTACTCCGTAGACTGACACACTCCCTCTTTGTTCCTGTCTCGAACTGTCTCGACTTGGCTCGCCTTGTCTCACATCCTCATGGTTCTTTTCTTCACCGCCAGAACCTGCTCGACTTCGACAACGACGGTGCCCACCCGTCGTCCCTGCTGCACCGGCTCCTCGCCCAAGTGGATCGCGCCAGAAAAAGAAGAAACGACGGGTCCCGCGTCAGGCGACGGGCTGTTCTCACAGATACGGCGGACTGCGTGCGGACGACGTAACTCGTACGTCGTACTATGTACTCCGTACTCGCACTCCGTATTCTCTCTGCCAAGTACAGAGTACGAGGACGCTATTCTCGGACACAAAGGAACAAGAGGGAGGGCGGGATCGTAAAGAGCAATTTGCCTTTGCCAGCTGAACCACGTCTCCCGCCCCCTGTCCATCCACCCGCCCCGGCTTTTTCAGGCCCATCGTGATCTCCCCCCCCTCCCTCCCCTCCTCGGCCCCGTGCACGTTCTCTCACGCACGCAATCAAGAAGACGACTGCTGCTGCTCGTCCTCTTGTTCAGGTACGGACACGATGTATCGCATCGTCCTGCGTACCGACGGCCCACCGCCCCTCTTCCTAACCCGAGCTGGACAAAACAACCACGCCCCCCCTGGTCTGGCCAGCAGCCCAGCCCCTGCTGCTTCTCCACTGTGTCTTTTCCTAACAAAGAACAGTGCGTGCAGCCAGCTCGTTGTTCTTACTCTTTCTGTCTTGCAGGTTTCTTTTCCTTTTTCCCTCTTGTCGCCCTCTCGTTCTCTCGGCGAACTGCGGGCACGTTTCGTTTTTGGTCATTTTACTCCGTACATTCCAGCTGGCCTTGGTTCGCCTCCCCCCTCCCCCGTCCCTCCCTCCCTGGCATGTCTTGCCGCTTTCAGGCACGCAATTAAAGAGTGAGACAGGAGGTTAGGCGATGAGGAGGCGAAGAAGAAAAAGAAGAGAGGGAGAAGACAGGACGAAGAGATTGCACGTCGATGCAGCGAGACAACGACCAGAATAAAGAAAAAACGGTACGACGTACGACGTACGAGCAAAAGCATTTTCATCGTATGGTGCCGCCGGCCTTCACCACAAAGGTGGGAAAGAGAACAAAAAAAAATGGTCTGCCCCGTTTTCGTGTTAGTCCTCGTCGTTTTTTCTTTCTTTTCTTTTTCTTGCCTGTCAATTCACGGCAGACAAGGGGGAGGGGGCCTGACAGAGTGACAGGGCAGCAAGGATGTTGGTGTGTGGGTTAATTGGGACATGGGCATGGGTGCTGACGAACAATAAAAAGAAAAGAAAGAAAAAAGAAAGAAAAGAAAGAGATGTACATCTCCGTGCCTCCACACTCTACGGCAGCCGACCGCCTCTTTGCCCCCTCCCTCGGCCAGGCCCACCACTACGTCAGTACTTTTTTTCATACGACCCGCCCTGCACTTTGTGTAAGTTGCCTGCCCAGCCTAGACCACATCCCTCCATCCTCTACAAAGCCAGCCTTGTTCCCCCTCCTCTCTCCTCCTCTCATCTTCTTTCTTTCCTCTCTCCTCCTCCTTCTCCAGAAACAACCTCTTGTTTATATATCCCACCCCCCCTTCCTCCTCCCTCCATTGTGTCAAGGGGCAGCTCTTGTCCCTGGTCAATACAACACTTTCTTGTTGGCCTCGACAAATTTGGCACCCAACTGCTTCTACGCCTCTCCTCTCGCCGCCCTCCTCTCACAATGGTCTTCACCACCCAGAAGCTCCTGCACCGCGCACGGAGTCTGCGCCGTCTGCACAACCCAGCCCACTGCGGCAGCGGCAGCAGCAATAGCGGCAGCGACGACGACGAGGCCCTGCCGCCCATGCCCGTGTCGCCCTTGCTGCCGACGTCCTTCTCCGTCTCCGCTGCTCGGCCCACGCCGCCCTCGGCGCGGCCCCGCACCACCTATGCCAGCGAGCACGACCACGACCACGACCTCGACAACGACCACTTCCACTTCCGCCAGGCCAGCGCCTGCAGCCACGCCTCGCGCGCCTCGAGCTCGTGGTCCTCCAACGCCTCGACCAACTCGTCGACATCCTCCTCCTCCTCCTCGGCGCGCACCGCGAACCTCGCGTGGGACCCCCTTCGCTTGCACCCGCCGCCGTGCATGCCGCCGGTCGTGCGCGCCTCGCCGCAGGCGCAGTCGTCGTCTGTGTTCTTCCGCCACGAGGACGACTGCCACGGCTTTGACTTTGGCTTCTCCTCCGCAGCAGCCCCCGTCGCCACCTCCTCACGCCGTGCCGTTCGCCAGACCGTCGCCGACATCCGCCTCACCTCGTCGTCCTCCTTTGCCGACGACGACGCCGCCGACGACGACGCCGTCCTGCAGGGCGGCCTGTCGCCGCCACCGCCGCGCCACCACCGGCTGCGCGCCCACCAGTCCGAGGCTGCGCTGCAGCAGAAGGTGGTGCTGATGCGGGACCTGCAGCAGCTCGGCGACGAGGCCAGCCGGCCCGTGACGCCGCCGCCTGCAAGCCCGACGGCTTCGTTCTCGTCTTCTTCCTCTGCGAGCGAGCCCCCCTCGCCCGTGACGCCGCGTCTGCGACCGACGGCCGCGAGCGAGTCGGAGCGCTACCTGAAGCGCGGCGACTGGAAGCGGCGAGGCATCATCTTTGGCGGCTACGACGAGTGCTACGTGTGAGAAGAGGCAAGGGGTGATGCAACATCCATCCTCCGCACACATCACACACATTTCTTTTTCCTCTACTATTTTTCTGTTGGCTGCTGCGCTGGCTACATCCCAGCCTTTTTTTCCTTTGTCATGATACCCCCCCCTCCACCTGTCCCCTCTTCCCCCCCCTTTTTTTTCATACCACTTTAGTCGTTGGCTCAACGAGATTTCCTTTTCTCTTTTTTCAGTTCTTTCTTATTTTCTTGCATCTTTTCTCCTCTGTATTACTACTCTGGGAACGGGAAATCGGTTTGGTTTCACAGGTGGGACAATACCAACACAACACACACAACAACACACATACTTCCCTTGTGTAAAGGAAGAGGCGTTTTTTCTTTCTCGGGTTTTGTCCGTCTCACATATGCAAGAGACGTCGACAAGGAGGATTTTTTTGGTTTATATTAGGATTTTGGGATTCCCTAAGGGGATGAAGGCAAAGGTGGTCAGGGCAGTGAATACGCCCGAGGCTTTCCTATCTATCTATGGGTTGGAGTTCTTTATGATACACAGAAGAAACACAATACACACACAAGGGACAACGACGGAGTCTGCTCCTGTTCATGAAACAAAAAAAAAACATGCTTCCTCCTCCTGCTAAAAGTGACAAGTGACGTATCGTGGTGGGGGGAGGGGGGGGGAGGAAGAAGAGGGAAGAGAAAGAAAGGAGGGCGGTATGAAATAAGAAAAAGAAGAAAACAAAGCCAGATCAGAACACAGACAAAAAGACGAATGAGACGAGAACGAGAGGATGAAGGGGAGGGAATAGAAACAGCAGGTCAAAGCAGGTGTTGTAAAACAAAAGTATTGTCAAACAAAGTGCAAAGCGACAAAAGGAAAACAATGGTGAGAACAAAACGAAAGACCCCGGAAGAGTAAAAATAGGTACAGCCTGTTGCCAGACGAGAACAAGTACAAGGGGTGTCAAGACGTACAGGAGGCGGTGCTATCCGAAAAGGAGAGAGAGAAGGGATAGAAGAGAGACAGAGACCACTCAGTTCTGGACGGTGATCCTCCACCGAGGTGACGATGCTGAAGCCACCGGCGACGGCGACGGCGACGGCGCGCGAGACCGAGACCGAGAACGAGAACGAGAGCGAAAGTGTCGGAGGTGCACGCGGATGCTCCAGAGCTCGTCGAGGCTGTCTTCGTCATTGTTGTTGTTCTTGTTGTTGTCGTCGTCGCCACGGTCTCTGTGCTGCTGCGACCGTCGTGCCGGGCTCGACCGGCGCTGCTGCTGCAGTCGACGCTGCTGCCGGCGCTCCTCTTGCTCCCGCACCCGCTCTTCTTCCGCCTGCCGCCGCGCCCCGTCCAGACACCCATCGCAGGCCGGCAGCGTCTGACGGAACGTGGTCCGGCAGTGGTCCGGGCTGTCGCGGTCGCGACAGCGCCGCCACGCCGTGTAGGCGTCGGCGTGGCCGCACCCGTACTGGAAGCGGTTGCGGTGGCACATTGCGCTGGGTTCGTCTGTGTTTAGGGTTGGAGGGAGGCCAGGGTCAGCGAAAAGGCTGGATGCCGCTGGTGCGCAGCTGCTGCGAAGCCGAGTGGCTTGTTGTGTAGCGGATGTGCGCTCGCGCGCGCCGATTCAAAAAGAGAAAAGAAAAAGTGCTCTCTTAAGCAATGGAAGTGTGCTCGGGGGCCGGGAGGGAGGGGGTGGGGGGTCTGTATATCGATGCCGGCCAGCCAGAAGCCGACGAGAACAGAGGAAGAGGACCACCAGCGGTATATAAACTCTTCCCCTCGTAGAAAAAAGAAGAGGGAAGAAAGAAGAAAGAGAGGCAGCCACATCACGAGCCTCTGCCACTGACACACACTATCTCTCTCCTCTCCTCCCTGCCTCCTCTAACGAAGGCGCAACCGACGTTGCAGGTCACCGACTCTCTCCCCTCTGCCACCCACTGAGCGCCCCCCCTGTCATATAAGCCACCCTCTCTTCTATGCATGAACAAAGAAAAAGACCCCGTGGCCGGCAGCCTCGGGGGCAGTCTTGCCACTCACCACCCTCGTTGGCTCGTATTTGTCCGTGCTCTACGCTCGCTCGAAGAAGGCGACGAATCTGCGGCTCCAGACAGCCCGAACGGCCAGGACCTAGAAGGCCTAGACGATATTGTCGAGGGGGTGACCATCCCGTCCCGTCGCGGGAGAATCCCGTTGGGCAATGGGATGTCTTGCCACTGTCTCCCCCGGTGGTCTCCCTTTCACCTTTGGCCCGTCGTCAACTGCTTGACTATGCACCAAAGGGACAGGCGGGGCAGGAGATGAGGCGTTGCGGCCGCGGCCCGGCAGGCAGCCTCGAGCGATCCATTGTGGCAAGGGGGGGGGGCTTCTTGCTTTTCTTTCCTTTTCTTTTCAAACGAAAGGCCGAGCAGTTACGGACCCCCAGACTGCTCCGATGGTGGCCACACAAGAAAACAGAGGAGAGCAGTGTCGGGCAGGCAAGGTTGCTGCAGCCAAAACTGGCCGAGATAGAGGAGGGCAGCGGGGAAAAGAGGCGCAGGGCTGGCCGCCAATTGTGCCGCCCGTTGTTGGGGTGGCCAGGCCATGTCGCGCTCCATTTGGGGACAAGGCTGGCCGTGCAAAGTGGCCGCTTTGTGCATGCAGCGCGCAGCAGCCGTCCACGAGATGGCGAGGGCAGTGGCGGCGCCTAAATGAACAGGGAGGAAACAAACAGGGGGTGGGGGGGGGGGGCAACATTGGACTAAAGACACAGAACAATTGCACTTTTGTCTTGAGAATCAGATCGGAATTGTCGCGGAACTTTGTGTTTGAGAATATAGTAACAGAAGATGCACTTGACGGAAACGCAATTGGACAAGAAGGCGAGAAAAAAAAGAAAATCAAAACATGCCGGCTCTCATTTTCAATCCAAAAGGAAAGAAAGAAAAAAAAAGGAGAGAAAAACGCCACAAAACTGTCAAGGAACCGGGGAATCAGAGGCCGTGGTCGTGGCCACAACGAAGAAAACAAAAAAAAGACAAAAACTAGAGAGGAGGAGAAAAGACTTTTAAGCGGCCGCTCATGCGGCGCGCGCCTTAGGCCGCGGCCGTGTCGCCGCCCTTGATCTTTTCCCAGGCCTCGCCGAGCTTGTCGGTGATCCAGCCCCACAGGTCGGTCACCTTGTCCAGTGCACTCTTGTTGCCAGGGTCGCCCGCATCGCCCGCATCCCCCTCGTCGCCCTCGCTGCCGCCAGAGGCCGGCGTCGTCGTGGGCTGGCTCGCCGTCGAGGACGTCGTGGTCGGCTTCGCCACAGCAACAGGATCAATGCCAACGGTGGCAGGCGTTGTAGGCGTCGTCGTGGACGTCTTCGTGCTCGTCGTCGTAGACGTCGTCGGCTGCAGCGACGGCTCCTTGGTGTACGCCGGCACCGGATCGCTAGGCTCCTCGATCGGGTTGCCCGCGTCATGCAGACCGACGGGCGACAGCGGCAGCCGCAGCGTGCCGTTGTTTGGCTTGGGCTCGATGCCGATCGAGTCGCACAGCATGTTGTACACCTCGATGTTTTCTAGTAGATGTGAGCGGGGGTAACCATGGGAGGGAGCAAAAGAGAGAGAGAGGGAGAGAGAGAGAGAGAGAGAGAGAAACCTACGGAATGGCTGCAGCTTGCTGTTCGGCGCGTGCGGAAAGGCCGGCCCGCGCGCCACAAAAATGGCACGCATCAGCGGGTGCTCGTGGTCGTAGCCGTGCAGCCCGCGCGGGTGGTACACGAGGTCGTTGGCCGCGCCCTCCACCACATCGAACTCGGCACGCTGCACAATGTTCCACCCCGTCTTGGGCACGAGCCACAGCGGCGCGATGCGCGCGTTGCGCGAGAAGTGGTACCGCGCCGGCATGTTGACGTCTCGCAGGTACACCTCGACGTTCGGGTTGTCCGCCGTGCGGTTCACCACGGACGCGTACAGAGCCTCGAGCTCCGCCGAGCCCTCCCGCTTGGGTCGCAGCCCCACCAGCGGCCACCCGTCCACGTGCTGGATGCGCTCCATGTCCACCAGGTCTTCCAGCTGCATCAGCCGCGACACGTCCGTCGTCGCCATGCCGTGGTCCGACACCACAATCACATTGACAATGTGCGTCAGGTTGCGCGCCTCCAGCCCCAGGAAGATGTCGTTGAGCATCGCGTCGGCCGCTGCAATCGTCGTCCGGATCTCTGTGCTGTTCGGCCCGAACCGGTGGCCGTCGGCGTCCACGTCGGGCACGTATGCCGCGATCAGCTGCGGCCGCAGGTCGCGCACGCGCCGCCCGGCGGCGTCGTCGGCGTCGGCCGTCTCGAGGCCCGGCTTGTCCAGGAACTCGAGAATGCGTGCCACCTTCTTGCCCAGCTTCTCCTTGCCGTTGAACTTGTCCACGTACGACGGCTCCTTGCCCAGGATGTGTGCCTCGCTGCCGGGCCACATGTGCACCGCGGTCCGCGCCCCCGCGCGCTCCGCCGTCACCCAGAACGGCTCGCCGCCCCACCACTTGGGGTCCAGGCTGCGCGCCGGGTCCGTGTAGAAGAACTCGGCCTGCAGCTGCGGGTCCCAAAACGTGTTGCCCACCACACCGTGGCTCTCCGGGTACAGCCCCGTCGCCAGCGTGTAGTGGTTCGGGAACGTCACGCTCGGGAACGACGGCAGCATGTACAGGGGCGACACGCCCTCGCGGATGAACGCGTTGAGCCGCGGCGTCAGTCCACGGTTGAGAAAGTCCGCACGGAACCCGTCGAGGCTGATGATCAGCGTCGTCGGCGCGAAAAGCGCCGTGCCATTGCTGACGAGCGTCGTGGCGTTGACTGAATGTTGCTTCTGCTGCTGCTGTTGCCGCGCCTTCTTGACCAGCGTCATCTTCCACGCACCCAGCACCAGCAGTGCAAACGCCACCGCAATCAGCGCGTGCAGCAGGAGCCGCCGGCCGCAGCTGTGCCGTCGCCGCCGTCCCTTGCCGTCGACGAGGAGCTGCAAGCCGCGCCGGTCCACTTCGTCACTGTCCGTGCGGTCGTCGCGGTCGCTGCTGTTGCCCGTCGAGCTGCCCTCCTTCATGCCGCCCTCCTCCATCTCATACATGAGCTCGCCGTCCTCGCCGTCGCGGGCCTGTGCAAGCAGCCGTTTCTTCTTCTCCTTCCGCCGCTGTCGCCGCAGCCGCCGCTTCTCTGTCTTGGCTGACCCGTCGCCGTCGCCACCGCCGCCGCCGCCGCCGCCGCCCCCCTTTCGACGGTCCATCACGAGGTTGTCTGTCGACGACGACGCCAATGTTGTCGTGTTGTTGGTGATGGTCGACGTTGGCGTGTGGAGAGGGTCTGCCTCGCCTCCCGCTCCTCGCCGGCCGTTTGCTGGGTCCGGACTCCGCGAGCGGCTGCCGCTGCCATCGCTGTACCGCCGGATGCCCAGGAACCGGAGCGGGTTGGTCAGCGCCAGGTTCGACCCTCGCCGCCGTCCACGGTCATGCTCGCGCCGTGCGTCCGTCACCAGCCGGTCGGCCTCGTCCTCCTCGAGAAACACCATGCGGTCGTGAGCGCGCAGCTCGCGGCTGTTCCGGGCGCGCTGCACCAGCTGGTCGTCGTCGCTGTCGCTGTCCTGGTCGCTGCGGATGGACACGGCGTCGGCATCGTACTCGACAGGCGACAAGAACGGCGGAGCACGACCGGCACCGCCACCACTCTGACTGGTGGTGTTGAGGCTGTTGGTCAAACCTCCGCTCGCATTGCCTCCTGCTGTGGGAGGCATTGTAGATTGGTCGGTTGGCCGGGAGCTGCCGCGCGAAATGGGATTGGGACGGGAGCCAAACGCGCCGGCCGTCGAGAATCAATCTGCAGATGCTTTCGCTATCCGATCGAAAGCCACCGGGTGTGGCGGGGAGAGTGTGTCGTTGGCAAACCGTCGTGCGTTGGTGATGGTTGGAGTTCCCTTGCGTCGGTCTCGCTCGCTCCTTCCGTCTCGACTGTCTCCCCGTCTCGCGTTGTCCGCCCATCGTGCCTGCTGGCTGGCAGGTGATTTGACCGATAACCGGCACTTTCCTTATCTAGAACCTGGCCTATCAGTTGGCGTCGTCTGGAACGATTATGGAGTAGCTGTATCACGCCCCACGCCCAGCGCTAAATATAGCCTCGACGTGCTGTTTTGTCTTACAAACATACGAACAGCTTCGCTTTGCCAATCATACAGCCAACTCTCCGGCCGAACTCGACCTGCTCGCGGCTCCACGGCTGGCATCACACTCGACAAGAACCCAAGCTGCAGCCACATCTGGCATCGACGAGACGTACCCTGAACCGAATGGCACCCCAGCCGGTCGCTGCGGCCCCTGTCGGCGCTGGTGGCGGCGGCGGCGGCGGCACGCCCAGCAAGAACGACGTCGCCGCAGCCGTCGCCGCAGCCAAGAGGGAGAAGCGCGCGGCAGCTGCAGCGGCTGCCATGGCGCCGCGCATGCAGAGCCAGGTGCAGAAATGGGCCAAGATGACGGCCGAGCTTGGAGGAGAGAGGCGCGGTCGCGATACCGGTGGCGGCGACGACAACGCTGGCGCTGACGATGACGACGACAAGGCCGCGGCGGCGCTGGCTGATGGCACGGCAGACACAGCGGCTGGCCGGCCACGGAAGAAAGCAAAGACGGGCGGCGGCGGCGGAAGCAGCGGCAGCAAGAGGGAAAGGGCGAAGCGGCGCGAGCAGGAGTCGCTGCCGCCTTTCTCGAAGCAGCTACGCGCATCACATCGCCGAGACCGGTACGTGTCGTTTGGCATCGGGGCCGGGCTGCGACGAGGCGGCACGGCGGAGATGGCGTCGACGGCAGCGTCGACGGTGTCGATGACAGGATCAGCCGCCGCCGCCGCCGCCGCCGCCGCCGCCGCATCTTCTTCCTCCCTCCCCCCGACATGCCTTCTCTGCCTCGCACGCTTCGGATCGCGCCAGCAGCTGCGCGACCACGAGGCGCTCTCGTCGCGGCACCGGCGGCGTCTGCGCGACGCTTCGGTCCGCAAGGCGGCGCTGCAGCGCTACGCCAAGACGGTCCTAGACGCTTCCGCTTCTGCTTCTGATTCTGCGTCCACGCGCCCACCTGTGCACATCAAGCGCCTCCCGAGACGCCGGGGCGACCTGGCGCCGACCTACATCTCATACGCCGTGCCGGTGCCGGTGCCACACGCGATGGACAGCTTGAACAGTCATCGCGACCGCGAGAACAGAGGCACGCACGACACCAAAGACCAAGACCACGGCCGGACTGCTGCGTACGCACACGCCTGCCTGCTTTGTCGACGGCGGTTTCGCGGCCGCGCCGTCCTGCGCCTGCACGAACGCGAGAGCGTGATGCACCGGGCCAACACGCGCAACCCGGCGATTGTTGCGGCGGCGGCCGCCGCTGCCAACGCAGCCGCCGAAGAGGCGGAAGACGCGGCGCGGACGACGATAACGACGACGACGACGATGACGACGACCGTCGACAGCAGGGAGGGACAGCAAGACGGTAGGCAACAACGGCAGGAAGAGCAGGACGGCCGGCACGGCCCACCGCCAATCCGGCCCTTGCTGCGCATGCGGCCAGCGGCACAGTCGGCGGCGGCCCAGTACCGCGACCGCGCCCGCGAGCGGCGCCTCGCCTTTGGCGGCAGCGGAGGGCCCAAAGGGCGGGGGCAAGGCGGCGGCGGCGCATCCGCACCCTCCAGTGGTGCGGCTGCTGCGTCCGCCACTGCCACGAGTGTGCCGGCCACCGCCTCCAAAGGTGCAGCGCTGCTCAGCAAGATGGGCTGGACGGCGGGCCAGGGGCTGGGTGCGCAGGGCGGCGGGCGCACGGAGGCAATCGCGCCGGCGGCCTACCGGGCGGGCGTGGGCCTGGGCGCGCAGGGCGGCAAGCTGGGCAATGCAGCTGACGTGGCGGCGCGGCGCACGGAGAGCACGTACGCCGATTTTGTCGAGCAGACGCAGGAGACGGCGCGCCAGCGGTACCTGGCGCTGGAGCGGGCAGGAGCCGATGCAGCAGCTGCTGCGGCGGCGGCGGCGGCGGCTACAGCCAAGGACGAGGCGGCGACCGCTGCTGGTGGCGACGAGAGCGACGGAGATGCGGACATGTTTGCCGTGAAGGAGGAGGACGAGGGCTAATTTTGCCAATTACCGCCACAAGCAACGGCGCAGATGGAACCCAAAGTAGAAGACGGCTTCTGCTCCGGAATATTTAAAATGGCAGGCTGTTGACGCGTGTTCTGGCCCTGGTGTCTTCGACACGGGAGGGAACAAGAAAAGAAGCGAGAAGAAAGAAAAAAAAGCTTGAAGGATTGAACCAATAACGAAGACGATTCCCTAAAAGTGATGGTACAACGCCATCCGGCTGTCAGACCTAAAGACAAGAGTGGTATGATACACAAAAAGCTATATACGAAAAACGCCCAGTATATGGACCTCGCCTCCCAAACGACAAGCGATGGTCTCTGGCTCTGGCGCTGGCGCTTGCGCCATATTATCATGCTGTCCCCCTTTTTGTGGAATGCTGGATGGTGTAGTCTTCTTGTACACCCTCCCTACAACCCCCCTCGAACTGGTCAAGAAAAACCCGCCATTGCAGGCAAACTGTATACTGAGAAACAAGGAACAATGTACAACGCTCATGGTAACAGAGAAAGAGAGAGAGGGGGGGAAAAGAGAAAGCTAAAGCCAAAATAAAATCAAGCAAGGAACCAAAAATGCGGGAGACACATCACGCCAACAACAGAGCTCCGCCCAGGAGCGAAAACAAGCAGGCGGCACCGGCAGAGACCAGCACGCCGACGCCCGGCCCATGTGCAGGTGACAGCCCGGCGGCATTCTTGCTGGACGTCGGTGTTGCTGTGACGGTGACGGTGCCGTCGGCGGCGGCGCTGTCGCTGCTCGAACTGCTTGTCTGCTGGGCGGTGACGCCGGTCAGCGTGGGGATGCCCGAGTCGGCGGCCTTGAGCTCCACGATGTTGGACGTCGTGCTGTTGAGGTTGGCCTGTGCCAGCGCGATCTCGTTGTTGGTCATGTCGTAGACGGCATAGGCCGACCGGAGGAAGGTGTCGCCCAGGAGGGCGTATGTTCCGGACGCGATGGAAAAGGCGGCCTTGGCCGACAGGGCCGACGACGACGTGGTGGTGCCCAGGTCCTGGAAGCCGAACAGGCAGGCCTTGGCGAAGGGCACGTTGGACGGAATCTGGTCCTGCACATCGGAGAAGACGTCGAGCACGACCTGGGAGGCGGGCACGGCGATTGTGGCACCGCCGCTGAACTTGAGGCTGATGGTCAGCTTGGTGGTGGCGCAGTCGATGTACGTGTAGCCAGTCTCGATGTTGTCCGTGTAGGCGCCGACGGCGTCGAAGAGCGAGCTGGCAACGTCCGTGGGGAGGTAGGACAGCGTGGTGCCCGAGTCCAGGATGGCCGCGAGGGACAGGCCCATGGGGAAGTCGACAGACGACTTGTTGTTCGAGGCGCCCGTCACGGTCGAGATGGCGGTCATGGCCACGGCGAGCACAGAGTACGAGGAGTTTCCAGAGCTGCCGAGCGACAGGATGGGCAAGACGGACAGGTCGCCTATAAACTTGTGGGTGTCGACGCCGCCAAACAGGATGGAGCCGGACTGCGACCGGAAGTCGTTGAGGTACAGGCTGAAGGCCTTTGTGGCGATCAGGCCCTGCGCGACGAACTGGTCCAGCAGATTGGGGTACTGCGAATAGGTCGACTCGCTGGTGGAGTAGCTGACGCCCAAGATGCCGGTGCCGCGCATTGTCTGCGTCGCATCGCCCATCTGCAGCGACTTGATGGAGGCGCCGCCGATGCCGAAATTGTCGGAGATGTAGTTGCCGCTTGAGCCGGAGCCGTCGAGGTAGGTGATGTCGAAGCCGTCGTAGCTGACGAGTTTGTAGGTTGAGCTCTCCGATCGGTTGTCTTTGGGGGGGGGGGGGGGGGGGGGGTTGGGTTTTAGTAAATGGGCACCTATTGGGGGGGGGGGGGGGGGGGCCCCCCCCGGCGCGCACCCCCCACCCTGCCAAAAAAAATTGGTCGCCCAAGGTGTCACCCAAAAC
>JADHKO010000090.1:0-103982 GCA_019925425.1 Ophiostoma pallidulum | reverse complement strand
GTTGGGTGTTAGTATATGGGATCATATTGGGGGGGGGGGGGGGGGACCACGCCGGCTCGGAACCGGCACGCTGCCAACATACATGTGTCGGCGCAGGTGTCACCGTACTCCTCTTGCAGCACGGAGCTCCTGCAAAGGTCGGCGTCGGATGCGACGACCCAGACATCGCTGCTGCCGGTGTCGACGACCAGCGTTTGCGGCTGGGGCGGCGTGCCGACGGTGACATTGGTGTAGTAGCCGCCGCCCGTGATGTTGTTGACGAGGGTCTGGAGGAAGGTGCTGGGAGACGAGTCGCGTCTGGACAGCGGGCCGGGCAGGCCGGCCTGGCCCGGCAGCAGTTTGTGGAGGCTGACCTCGACGACATTGGCCGCCGCCGCCGCCGCGACAAGGAGCGCCCACGGCGCCAGGACGGGGCGAGTTTGGGGTCTCATTTTTGGCGTGCTTGGTAGACGGGTGTCGCAAACAAGACCGACGAGGCGGAGAGACGGGACGGGACGGGAGTGCGGGAGAGAAAGGAATGCGGCGAATGCTGCGGAGGGCGCAAAGACTCGCCTGAATCGGTGATGCGCAAAGGTGAGGTCGCAACAGGAACGAGTCGGGTGGCCGTGCCGGGGCAACTGCTGCGGCAGGATGTCAATAACAATGTGGGGAAGGCGCGAATTACGAGGAGGTGTACACAGCTCTGGCCGTCGAAGCAGGCAGTACGGAGTACTTGTATGCGTCCGGCGTATAATTTGGAGGACCCGAAGTGGGAAGGTGCGGACCAGGGCCAACGGGCTCGACGAGGAAGGACCAACAGGGCACAACCACTCACTGCGCATCGTCGTCACGCGGACGAACCCCAGTTTTATAGAAGAACACAATCTCCAAGCAGCCCGGCAACCAAGAGACCAAAAGACCAAGACAGCAAGAGAGCAAGAGAGCAAGATGAGCGGCGAAGGGGGAGGACCAAAGAGAGAACAGGAGAGCCAAGAGCACAGCCAAGCATCCAGGGGCGCCGCCCTGCTATTCGCCGAGTCGCACAGGTCACCACCAAACAAAGACCATGCTGTAGGATTAATACGAGTATGCTTAAAGAAGCGGCGAAAGAGGAAAAGGCTATGCTGGCTAGCGCTGGCTAGTGCGGCACAGCCCTGACTTGGCGGCTCTCGGCGGGCTGCACTGGTGCTGGGCAGGCCGAAAGCAGTGCGTCATGTGCGGCGGAAGAAGCGCTGGGCTGCGTCCAGTGGCAATTGGCCGCTCTTGGCCGCTGAGGGCGCTGTTGGGCCAGCTGCGTACTCCGTACGGTGGCAGAGTGGGGCGCCAGGGCATATAAGGGCTGATTCTTCGGCTTATACTCAACTGTGAATGGCAGGATGGCCGAGCGGTTAAGGCGCTGCACTCAAGAAAATTTTCTTTCCAAAGCGAATTTGGTGAATTGCAGTATCGAAAGGTGCGTGGGTTCGAGTCCCACTCCTGTCAACATTCTTTTTGTCTTTTTTTTTTCTTGTCAGAGCTCTTGATCTGTGCAGGCTGTGCCGTCGTCTGTAACGCTTTATTTTTCATATTTGATAAAAGTAAATTAATGCGTGGAACGCAGGAATGCAGAACTCGAAAAGGTCTGCCTCATCGCCCCCAACGTGCCTGTCGAACAAAGACGGCCTCGACTAATAGCCGGCCGCAAGCAGCGAAAGCGCGGCCGTCGCTGGTGACGTGCAGGATGCAAAGCAAGGGCTCCAGCAGCAGACACAGGCTGCTTCAACTGCGCGGCGCCCCCTCGACGCCGCGGGCGCTGTCCGACCAAACCAGGTCGACGTCGACGAGGCCGTGATCCGTGTCATGTGACCCGATGGTGATTAGTCAGTTCCATCGCCAACACGACGCAACGGCAGCATCCATCAGACAGCGGCGCACAACGTCGCCGGTCGGCGTGTGGCGGAGGTCAGTTGCTTTGCGATTGCATGGTTCTGTTTGTCTCTGTTCTGGCACCGACACAGGCACCGCCGTAGGCACAGGCTCGGCCCCGGCCACCCATCGCAGCAGTCGCCGTCTTCATCGTCTTCGCCGTCTCCATTTGCCGCCAGTCTGCGCTAAACGGCGAATTAAAAAAATTAACGAAAAAAAGGCAGAAAAAAAGAAACGTCGGTTCTCTCATCGAGTCATTCCGTCCTTCGAAAAACCAGATCCCCCAAACTAGAGAGGGTTTGGACAGCCTTGTCTTGTGTATCGGAGCCTCCACCTCCCACCTCCCCAGGCTTGTCTCACAGTACTTGAGTGGTTCTCCAGACCAGCTTCCGAATAGCTTCAAAAGCTTCACCCTTCGTCTATCGCCCACCCCACCTCACCCCCCCTCTCACAATGGCTGCCGTCACCACCATTGACCTGCCGGGTCTGACCAAGGTCGCCACCGGCAAGGTCCGCGAGATGTTTGTCGACGAGAGCGACCCGGCCGCCCTGCTCTTCGTCGCCACCGACCGCATCTCCGCCTACGACGTCGTCCTCGAAAACGGCATCCCCAACAAGGCTGTCGTCCTCACCCAGCTGACTGCCTACTGGTTCAGCGTCCTGACCCAGCCCGGCGCCCTTCCCGGCCAGACCGCGCCCCTGGCCACCCACCTGCTGTCGCTGGCCCCGGCCCCCTCTGCCCACCTCTCGGACGCCGAGCGTGCCCTCCTGCGCGGCCGCCTCATGCGCGTCCGCCGCCTGCGCATGTTCCCGGTCGAGGCCATTGTGCGCGGCTACCTGGCCGGCTCCGCCTATGCCGAGTACAGCACCAAGGGCACCGTGCACGGCGAGCCCGTGGGCGCTGCCGACCACCCTGACGGACCTGCTGGCGCCGCCGCCGCCGTGCGGTTCCCGACGGGCATGGTCCGCTGCCAGAAGCTGCCGGTGCCCGTGTACACGCCCTCGACCAAGGCTGAGCTGGGCGCGCACGACGAGAACATCTCGCGGGCCAAGGCCGCCGAGCTCATCGGCAACCCGGCCCACGCGGCGCGCATCGAGGAGCTGGCGCTGGCCGCGTACGCGGCGGCCGCGGCGCACGCGCTGCAGCGCGGCGTCATCATCGCCGACACCAAGTTCGAGTTTGGCCTGGACGAGGCGACGGGCGAGGTTGTGCTCGCGGACGAGGTGCTGACGCCCGACTCGTCACGCTTCTGGCTGGCCGATCAGTACGCGCCGGGCCGCGAACAAGAGTCGCTCGACAAGCAGTTCCTGCGCGACTGGCTGGTGCGGGAGGGCCTCAAGGGCAAAGAGGGTGTGGCCATCCCGGCCGACATTGTGGAGCAGACGTCGAAGCGCTACACGGACGTGTTTGAGCGGCTGACGGGGCAGACCATCGATGAGGCTCTGGCGAAGCTGGCGTAACTAGGAAGAGAAAAACACACAAAAAACAAAAATGTGAGGAAGGAGAGGGAGGGGGGAGCATGTGTCTTTTTGCTCGCCATTTGGCGTATTACTTTTCGCCATTCTTCTTCTTTTCTGCCAGAATCGTCTTTCGCATACGGCAAAACCTCGCCATCCCAAAAAACAAGAATATCAGTTTACTCCCTCCTTGCCATCCAGATAGACGACGCCGCCCCGCCGAAGTATAGAGGGTTCCCCATAGATTTTGTTTTGCCTGCTTCTTCCTTCCATAATTTTCTATATGTTTAAGAACGGTTTTGCTCCTGCTATTCGCCATAGCCCGCCATCACAACAAGACCTCGCTGTATCTTGCCAGAAACATATGTGACTCCCGTATACTAAGACAACACGCCACCCTCCCATGTCTGGACGGCGACGACTTTGTCAACGAGACGAGAGAAAAGGAAGGAACGAAGAAAGGAAAAAAAAAAGAGGCACACGCACCACACGGCTCTCTTCTGACGCAGGCGGTTTATTGGTGTCTTGGGTGTTAAGAGAAACCCCTCTGAGATCGTGCGTGACACAAACCTCGCCAGGGCCGTGTTTCTGGCACATTCACTTGAGTCTCGTAGCCAGAAGCGGTAATATCTGCCGGGCTGGTACGACAGAGCGAGAAACAAAGGTTCTGACCCGGACATGAACATCCAATTCATTGGTGGCCCCTGCTTGTGGGTAAAATAGGGAGAATGGCAGAAAAGAATATTGAATGCTTTTTTGTTTTGTGAAGCATGAGCCCATACGCTAGAGGAAGAAAAATAAAGAAACAGTGGCCTGTTGACGCCCAACTCCAATGATATGAGATAGACAGGATATACATGCAAGAGCTCCGTAATAAAAAATCAACCAACAAAAAAAAAGGGGGGGGGTGGGATCTGGGGTCACCTTTAGGAAAACACCAAAGCCAACCAAAGATCGTACCACGAGAACCCTCTGGATGGACTGTAAGCGGATGTCCCTGCCCACAGGCAGACCTTTTTCAATCTGGGGGAAGGGGTTTGAGACCCCCCCCTCAATCCCACCGTTTTGGGCGCCCCGGCCGTTCGGGACGTCCCGGGATTTTGTTGGGGAAGTGGCTTCGTGGTGGCGGGTAGAGGGTCGGCACTGGCACTGGCACTGGCACTGGCACCGGCACTGGTGCTGCAGCGGCAACAGCAGGGGCCCAGTAGCCCGCGAGGGACCTCTCGCTGGCCGCATCGTCAAGCTCGATGTCGTCCGAGCCGCGCCCCGTCAAGTACTCCTTTTCCGTGTCAAAGTTTCGGTGGATCGGTGGCGGGTTCTTCTCGAGGGTGCCGACGCTGACGAGCAGGGCGAGGCCTGCGATCCCGGCGAGGATCGACGTCATCTCATGGAACGCGGCGCTGTACGTGCCGGCAACCAGCGCCTGGAGCTCGGGCCAGATCTCGACGAGCGCCGTCGGCGACCGCCGCAGGACGGCCATCTGGTACGGCGTGAGCACCTCCAGGATGTCGGCTGACGCGACCTGGGCGTTGAAAATGATTGTAAAGGTCGTGAGGCCGATGATGCCGCCGAGGATGCGGAGCTGCGAAATGGCGCCCTGCGCCGCCGCATGGTCGCCGAGCTGCGCCTGGGCCGTCGACAGCATCGTGCCCGCCGACATGAACAGGCCAAAGCCGATGCCGAACACGGCCAGGAATCCGTACAGGGGCGCCGACCGGTAGGTCGTCGAGTCCACCGTCGCAAGGAGGCTGACGCTGACGAGCATGAGGACGCACGACGCCACAACCACGGGCGACGTGTGGTTCTTTGTCGCGTTCACCGGCCCCGTGATGAGGCATCCCAGCGCGGTCCCGCCGAGCATAGGGAGGAGATGCAGGCCTGTCTTGAAGACACTCTCGCTGTTGACAATCTGGAACCGCTGGGGCACGGTAATGACCAGGCAGAGGTAGACATAGCCCACCAAAAACTTGTCCCTGTGCAAGGCCACAAATTGGGGAGGAGGGGCGGAGTGTTAGCCTTTTTTGCTTTTTTTCTTCTTTTTTTCCTCAGAAAAAAGCCTCCGAATTTGGATCGTCGAGGGGACACCCACAGAAGACAGCTGAGGTACACTCGGTTCTTGAGCAGCCGAAGTGGGAAGATGGGCTCCATTTCCCAGTACCGGCCCGACGCGAGCATTGCTTCCCAGCCCAAGAACAGCGCAAAGCAGATGGCCGCGGACGTCAAGCTGGTCAAAACGAGGAGACTGCTCCAGCGCACTATAAGCGAGCCGGCTTCCTGCATTGCAATGACGAGCAGCACGGTGCTGGCCAGAAGCAGCAGGCTGCCGACAATGTCGACGCGGCGGAGGGTGCGATTTGTTCCATGGGATCTCGTGTGCTCGACCGGGTAGAGAAACACAATTCCCGTTATTGCGACAACTGCAAAGGGGGCACTGGCCATGGAATGCCATGTTAGTATTTCGTATTCCACGGCAGGGGGCCACCCCCATCTAACAACACAAACAAGGCAACCGAAAAAAAGAGACAAGGAGAAGGAGACAGCATACTTCAGCCAGTAGATGACACGCCAGCTAGACATCTGTGGAATAAAGCCGCCGAGTACAGGGCCGAGAACAAACGACAGGGATAGCGTGATGCCGATGATCTTTCCAATGACGTCGGGTTTGTGGGCGGGCCCGATCTCGGGAAGACTGATGGTCGTCAGGCTGTAGAGTCCCGCGCCCCCGATGCCCTGGAATGAGCGGCAGACAATACTGGGACCCTTCCTGTCAGCATCACATAGCTACTACTGTGCATTCGGGGCCAAACTGGCAAGTGTGAAGCGGCTCACAGTTGTGTCATGTCATAAGAGCAGCCGCATGCAACTGAGCTGATGACGAAGATGATCCAAGACGCGATGAGGATGTTTCGCCGGCCATATATGTCGCTGAGCTTTGCGAAGAATATAGAAAACCCTAGACACCTTGGTCAGCTCAGTCCGAAATCGACCATGCCATGCCAGAACAAACGCCCCGTGGAGCTCAGCACATACCCATGTAAGTCAGGAGATATGAAATCACGACCCACGAGGAGTCCCGGAAGCCATCAAGATCCTCGGATGTGGCAAGAAGAGATGTCGAGATGATCGTCGTGTCTAGGAGGGAAAAGAAGAAGCCTAGCAAGATACTGTTGCGTCGTTAGAAATCCGGGACCCGACTACCCACCCCCACCCCCCCCGGGGGGTAAACGTCTAATCAAGCTATGGGCGCCGGAACAAACCATGCTATGAGGAGATTTCGCCGCAGCTTTCGACCGCGCGGCGGCACAGCCGAAGTCCTCGCTACTGCACGCGCCCGAGCCGCCCGTGCTTCAGCTTCGCGCAACTCCACGAGATTGTGCAGGGTCCGTGGAAACGCGTCGCCGTAAAGCTCCGAGTCAAAGTTGAGTCGGCGAAAGGGGTCAGTCGCGTCCTCGGAAGGGCGGTGCTGTGCGCTATAGGACTGGGCAGGAGGCAGCGGTGGAGGAGGAGGAGGAGGAGGGGGAGGTGGTGGTGGTGGCGGAGGGACCGGCGGCCGTGCCCCGAGTGGCGACAGATCGATCATAGCTTCAGTTCGACTGCTAGAGCTGTTCTCAAGCCGCGCTTGCATCTTTTTCGGCGCCTCTCTCCAGCCGCGATGCGCTGCAGGGATCGCTCGTTAAAGTGACAGCTCTTGCGGGCAAAACTCTGTTCGCGCAGAGATGCTATCCTTTTCGTCGACTGGCCTCGTAGATTCTGGAGGCGAACTGCGGCAAGCAAGTAAAGGATGTTAGGTCCAAGAGACCGATTGCAATAGCCAGGCAGCGGGCTGGGCCTATTGCGGCAAATACAGAAGTGCCAGACGCTGCCGGAGACTGTTCGATGAAAGAAGAAAAAAACAAAAAGAAATAGACAGACTTTTGAGGAGCGACGAAGGAGGGACAAGTGAGAAGGTTGTGGCTTGCGCGAAGGCGACAGCAATGTGAGAGACGTAGCCAGACGGGCGCACAGAACAGGAGGCTGGATGGGTGGGGATCAACACATCCATATATCTCTCATCGTCGAAGATTAAGCCATATAGAGACAGGAATGGAGAGAACGACTGCAAAGGGGTGGAAAAAGAGAGAGGCAGGAAGTATGACGAGAGCGGGCGCTGAGCAGCACAGGGGAGGCTTCCGCCAGTATCTCAACGGCTCGGTAGGCGAGAGGGGAAAGAAAAGGGGGGGGGGGGGGGGGGGCTGTGGTGAGAGACAAGCAAGGGGACGTACAACTTGCAGACAGAAGCACCATTAGACTCTAGACAGAGCAAGGACACTGACAGGGGCCGTGAAA
The DNA here is from genome assembly GCA_019925425.1 of Ophiostoma pallidulum. Classification (NCBI taxonomy): domain Eukaryota; kingdom Fungi; phylum Ascomycota; class Sordariomycetes; order Ophiostomatales; family Ophiostomataceae; genus Ophiostoma; species Ophiostoma pallidulum. Next base: position 96,314 of record JADHKO010000090.1, on the reverse strand, counting down.
TGGACGAGGATGGGGGGTCTGGCGAGAGGGGAGACCTTGGAAAGGAGAGGGGGGAAGGAGACCAGGGCGACAACCAAGAACAATGAGAGAGCAGCAGAGGCTGACCGAACAAGAAACTTGAAGGAACGACAACGGCGAGCGGGAAAGCAAAACTTGAAAAGGCAAAGCACGAGGCGGAGGGAGGAGGAGGAGGAGGAGGAGGAGGAGGGGGACACTTTGTCCCTTCATCCATGTCTCCGCGCTTCGAATTGGTTTGTCACGGCCGCTTCACGTAGCGACGCAGGCCTGTCTCTCGTGCTCCTGGTCGAGAGCTTGTGCATCCTGCATCTGCATGTCTAAGCACACCCTGCTGGTTTGCCAAGGGTGCAGAGACAAGAACAATCGAAAATGTGTTGAGGCTGTGGGGGATGACGCGGACTGAAGGGTACTTCGCCGAGAAACGGCGCAAACGTATAATAAGCGGGCAATTAAATGCGATCAAAGACAGGAGAGAAGACTGGGCCAGGTGGTTCTGTCGAGTGGCGGATCAGGACAGGTATCTGAGGACGGAACACAAGCGAAAAACACCGGTGCGGGATGGGTTGCAACGGAGAAGCGAGCGAAGGCCGGGGTGGAAGGTGGCAGAGAGCCGTATACGAAGGCGAACAGCCAACAGACAGGGGGATGGGGAGGTATATTCTGTGGGCAGTCAAGGGGCAGAGACGAAGAGAAAGCGAGATCCATTGGCCACGGGGCAAAGCATTGCGAGCTCCGTCGATGACACCAAAAACGGAGAGCAGGCGACCCAAAAGAGGAGAACAGATGAACGACCCCAAAACAGGGGCTGGCTCTACAAGGAGCTGGCCTGTTGAATTCGGCTGCTTCGTGCCCAAAGTGGACTCTGTCTGTGCAACAGGCAGCCGTCTTGTGCTCTCGTCCGCTGCGTGCGTGCGAGGGAGAACCCCTGGTACGGACCGGCCTTGCTCGGTGCCGTGCATCTTTCTGGTTTGGAAAGAAGACGCAGAGGAAGAGAAAGAGAAAGAGAAAGAGAAATCAACGACAGAGCGTGTCTCTGAGCGCCTGCTCCCGTGAAGCTCAAGCACATGCGCGTTGCTTCTCCTAGAACATGTGCTGCTTCCATTCGTTGCTTTGGCTGGGCTACCCGAGAGGCAGCGTGAGAGGATGGAAGGGGGGAGGGAGCCAAAGCCCGAGAAGGGTCCCATGAGACGTGCCTCGACGAGCATCGTTGAGCCCTTCCCCTGGAATCTCGTATTCATGTCGTAGGGAATGCCGGCTTTGCCGTGCTGAGAGTCGGGCCACCGCCTTGTCTACTGCGAGGGGCATCGTTTGCCTTGGGTGAACGAAACAGCAGAGCAATTTATGGGGTGCAACATGGCACGAGCAGAAGCCCAGTATCTGACGGGTGTCGTGCTGCGTAGAACAAACCAGGGTGCGGCCAGAGGACGGAGGCAGAATGGAGGAGATGCGAGAGAGACGGCGAGAGAAGGAGGTAAAGAAGAAAAACACACACAACCACACACAAAACAGAATCAGACAAGGCAAGACGCAATACCGGATCAGGTGGAGACTTGGATGGACAGAGAGAAACAAGAGAAACAAAACAGCCCCTAGGCGTGAAGGAGGCAGTCATGGCCTCAGACATGGCACAGGGAGGCCCAAGACACAGACGGAAAACAGAAGCGAGCAACACGCCGGCCAAAATGTCAGATCTCTCACAGACAAATGTCTCGAAGTGGACGTTTTTCCGGCGTATTAGATGCTGCGCCGAAGAAGAAACGCACAGAACAAAAGAACGATGGGAAGAAGGGGCAAGGAGCGGGACACTGCTGGAATCCACAGTCGCATCCCAACCAACGCGGACGGCCGGTGACACGGATCTAACCCGGCCACTGCGCAGTTGAGAATAGATTGCCTCGGAGCACAGAAGGGTTGAGGGGCAGAATGCAGACCACTGGCTGACGAGCCTGCCTCCCGTACAGCCCGTCTTTGGCCGTCTCTGGGAGGACTAGGCAAAGAAAGCTACTTCGTCCTCCCTCAGAGTTGTCGTTCCTTCTTCTTTTTTCATTCTGCTAACAAATACCGGCATTTGTCTGACTTGCAGAAAACAGATCCTATATTGACCGCAGTATTGAGATACAACGACAAAAAGGCGTACAAGCTTACCGCTTGTCGAGGACGGTGTCACGATAGGAGAGAGGAGATGCACGAGACAAGATAATTTCTCGCTGTCTCAACCGCTCTCTGCTGTCCTCTCTGCTGTCTTGGTTGCCATTGTGCGACGCCAGCAGACCGCCGTACAGTCTTTTCGGGTGGTTGCACCGAGGGCCTCAGTTTTTGCAGTTCTAGGCAACGATTCATAGAGAAAGGGGGGGGGGGGGGGGGACGGAAGGGAACAGATCCAAAGACAGACGTCAGCACCCGCGACCCTTTGCCGGTGGTCTGAGAAAACAGCAAAGGAGGACGAGACAGGGCTCCGGGCCGGAAGTGGTAAAGTCGAGACCGGCCTAAGACAAGAAGGAGAGGCGCAGCTGCCTGCAAGGTCGACTGTGTCTCCGCGGGCCGCCAGGCTGCTTTCTTCCTCTCATTCGGCCTTGGCCGACCTGTCTCTCTCTCTCTCTCTCGCTCTCAAAATACAAGGCCGCTCAGCCCTCCGCGTCGCCTATTTGTTGGTCGCTTCGGCTTGTCTCGGCCAACACGAGCTGAACTCCGAAGCTGCCCTGCGCTGTTGATTCTCACTGGGAGGGTTCTCACTGCGAGGGGGCGTTGTCTCTCAGAGCCTTCCGTAACTCGACAGACGACCGACGCGAGAGCATCGTCTCCCGGGGCGCAATTTGCCGCAAATGATAATTTTTTGTCATCTGTCTTGTGAAGGTCATCGAGTTCCAGGTCTCTTTTTCTGACAAACAAAGTGCGGACGCTCCGACACACACAAACACACAAACACATGTGCACAGGTGCACGTGTACTGACGAGACGAAGAGGAAAAGTCAAACACGGGCACGGCAGTCGAAGTTGCGGAGCACTCTGCACTCTGTCTCGACTGCCTGGACTGGTGTCCTGTTTTGCCCTGCCGCAAACATCTGGCAATATGTGAATCCCACAAGCTGTGTGCGCGCGCAGGACGGGCGTTTGGGCGCGTGTGGAGACAACGGTGTGAGCAATCGTTTCAAGGGGAACCTGTTGCGAGCTCCCAACACCGGCACGCGCTGGCGCTGGCGTCCCTGTCTCTCATCGTAGAGAGTCTGTCAGCGTTCAAGACGACGTCTTTCTATCACCTATTGGATCGTGTCCCTTGATCGACGTTTGCTCGTCGCTTGGTATCCCTCTAATGCGACTCCGCCATCGACTGGGAGCAGGCAACGACAAGGTAGAGTGATGTGGCGAAACAAGTCCGGATGAGAGATGTTTGGTTTCGTCCGCTGCACTGCCGATCCTTGGACGTATCTTGCAGGTTACGTCGCCGCAGTGAACTGAGGGGGGGGGGGGCGCCGGGGAGTGCCGAAGGCGAGGGTTTCTGTTCGCGCTGCAAACGCACGGCGGCACCCAACGCAAACTTGTTCTCTCTTGTACCGCCCCTCCCCTCGTATTCAGTGCTCTCTTCAGCAACCACACTCCATGTCGTCCCACGAAGCACATGCAACAGCTCATCGGCGGTGTGCGGAGAAGAGGTACAGCCACGGCAGAGGGGGGAGGGGGGTATGGCGAGGGGGCCGTTCCGCCTTGGGAGGTTTGGGTTCCTCGCCATGAGCCGAAGAAATCGAGAGCGAATGAGAGAGAGAGGAGGTGAACGTCTCCTGCGTCTGTTTTGAGAGCTTTTCAAGGATGGCTGGGTGCCAACACGCAGAGAGGTGTGTTTTCGCTTGCTACAGCCCGAGCAGAGCGCGCAGTAGAGACGTGCCGTGCACATGCGTGCGGCTGGGCTGATGCACGGTTAAGGAAGACGTCGCCAAAGACTCCTGGTGCCAGATCGTTCCCACGCCTTCGTTTTGCTACCGGCACGACGCGATGAGCTGCGTCTGCGGGATCGATGGCGACGCATCCTTCCTCCCGAATTCGGATTAGTCATTCTCCACCTCCCCCCACCCCCTATTTCGACAACAACAACAACTCTTTGTTCCAAGACCCCCTCATACTCGTGGAAGCACATTCTGATTCTTCTTCAACAACCACCGACCGAACTCAGCTAGGGCCTTCCCAACCCCGAGGGACACCCGCCCATCCGCGATATCTGGGGCCTAGTTTGTTCCAGCCCGCTCTGGCCTTCCGCCTCTGCTTCCTTGGACGTTCGATTCCGGGCGTCTTGGCTGCCACACTTCCGTTCTGACCCCCCCCCCCCCCTTTTTCTCAAATCAACACGGAGGACTCGAGACATCGATCCATCGCCGGCAGATCGAGATGTCTTTCCTAGTGGTGAAGCGACTCAGTTGGGCCAGCAGAAACACTCCCACCTCTCGGCCCAGTCCGCCGTGCTTTGCCAGCTTCCTGGTGGACATCCACGTGCCCTCGGTCTCTGCCACTGCGCTCTGCGCCTCCCCATTCCCCTCGACGCGTTTTGCCCTTTGTTGCTCTCCTCGGTTTCCCAGTTGCCGGGTTATTTGTTTTGCCAGATCCTGCACGTCCAAGTCCATTGTGGAATGCAGCAGGGACCTGTCCGCCTTGTATCTCATGCTACGGGCGTATATTATCACAAACACAAGCATAGGGGCAGAGGCATGACAAGCCTTTCTTTTTCTTTCTTCCTCGTCCTCCGAGGGGTGTTTGGTCTTGCTCCTGTGTCTGTGCTTGTGCGCTACCACCCGTTTGTGCGTTTTACTGTGTTCGCCGTGCCTTGTCTGTGAAAGTGTGTGGACTTGGCCTTCTCTGTCGCCTTTCTCTCTCGTTATTTGTCCTGGCCGGCGCGCTCCCGCAGTACCCTGGCCGCCAGAGTACGTGGCTGTCCACGGACGTCGCGGTTGGACCGGTTGTGAAAAGCCGTGGGGAAGCACGGCATTGTCAGACTGATATCCCACGATCCGATTCATTGTTGCTCTGCTATCTGTTCCTGGCCGCTCACTGGCTCTGGGCTTTCCGGAAGAATAGTCCAAGGGGCCCGAATGACCGCGTCCTCCAAGCATGCGTGGAAGGTACCAGAGCCACGAACGTACTTTTGTTCCATCGTTGTTGAGGGCGATGCTCGAGTGCTACGAGACATTCAAAGACGCACTTGTAACCTGACAGTCCGTCTGCTGCTGGTCGGCAGATTCAGGAGCTCCAACTGCTAGTTTCTGTTCGCAGAGTCAGTAAGCATCTCTCCCCCCCCTCCGTTTTCTTTCGTTTTGTCAATGGAACCGCGGCGGCACTGTCTCCCATTGGCTGTTTGCCCTGGGAACAAAGAAGAGTGTGCCTCCGACAGCCCGACAACGGCCGAGGCAGGCGCACAGGCGGCTGTGGAGACGCTCTTTGATTTTGTCAAAGACGGGGAAATCATTCACTGTCACTCCGTCTTTGGCGGAGGGCGGCAAGCTGACGGAGCATGCCGGCGAGGAATCGTCGTCCCCCGGGTGCATTGTCTGGGCAAGGTCAGTGACTTTTGCCTGTACACGCAGTACACATACACAGACACACAGACAAGGCACTGAGTTTCGTAGCAAGCGTCCACAAGAGCAACCTTCAAGTGAACACGGTTTTCTCCTTCCAGGGCCCCTTTGGGTTGCTCTTTCGATCTTGTTTCTGTTTTCGTGTGTCTCCGTTTCGGAAAGAAGCCTCGTTTCTTCTCATGTCTCTGGTGATATCCCGCGACTGCAGACTGCAGACAGCCTCTCGTGATAAAGCTCCCACCTCTGAAGCGATGGGCCGATACTGTATGGAGGAGCCCGAACCAAGGTACAGGGTTGAGTACGAGCTGTTTGCCTGTTCTCATTCTCTTCGTCGATGTGCTCTTATCTGAGGTCAAGTCTGGGTCGCTCACATGTCCTCTTCATTCCATTCTGCCCAAACTCATCACACTGGAAACCCTCCTCCCCCCACCCCCGGCCCCCGAAAAAGTCGAAAAAGAACAAAGCCAAAACAAGACATTCGAGCGGCGTGAAACGGGCCAGAAGGATGGCCATGAAGGCGTGAGATGGGAGCACCTCCCTAGTAGGGGGGTTTCTGAGTAACATTCCGAGCCGGTTCCTAAAATGGATACGGTCTGCTTCCGTATTTCTGCGAGCAGAAGCCTTCTTCCAACATGCTTTTGTCTAGGCGTGTAGGCTCTCTGTTTCTCTCAGAAGCAGATAAAAAATCTGTTACTGACTTTTCCATCTCCCGTTTTGCGGGATTGGAACCAGTCAGGGCGCCCGCCTTCCTTCGCCCCCTCTGTCCCTCGTTTTTTTCTTCTCACTCGTGGCTTCTGGCACATTGTTGTTTTCTTTTTTTCGGAAAGTTTTCTTCATCATGTCTTTGTTGCACGTCCTTCTATCGTGAACCCCCCCCCCCCCCTTTTATTTATTTTAAATATTGTTTTTTATCCTCTTAATTTTCCTTCACGCTGTATCGTCGTCAAAACTGCTTACGGAGAAGTCTTCTAGCTTCTTTTCTTCCCAAGAGGGAACTCACAGTGACTCCTCTTTTCCATTTTAGGCTTGCAACGGCATCGGCGAGTGTCTCTGTGCAACCGGCGTGTGTCCGATTCGGCAAGAGAACTGCGTGTGCCCCCTTCTACCCCCCCCCCCCCCCCTTTTGATTTTTGATCGAACGAAAAGGAAATCGAGACATGGCATGAATCTCCTGTTTTTGGCTCTTGGCCCTTTCACCTCTGTGGAAGCACTGTCCTGGCAAAAGGGAGGCGACGCCTAGCACCCGAGGGACCGGGAGAAGGAAGAAAAGAGCTTCGACCCCTGTGACGCCTTTTCCTCAACCCAGTGAAGGGAGCGGTGAAGGAAAGAGAAGAAGAAGGAGGAGATGTGAAAGTGGACAAGAAACACCCGGCCAATCCTTTGCAGGCTTCGAGAGTCAGTTTGGGGACGAGAGACTTTGCCGCCTCGTCAAAGAGCGGCCTCGACTCGCCTTTCCCGTCCTGTGCATTGGGAGGGAGGGGAGAAGCTGTCCGACTTTCCTTCTACCTTGTCGGTCAACCTGGCGAGCGGCATCGTATGCGAGGCGCCGATCAAAACAAGAAGCGATACGCCCGTCCGCGGCGTGGAAGAACGGAGGAGGGCGAGAGAGGGCGAGCGAGAGAGAGACAGACGAACCGCGGCACCGACGTTCTCTGGGCAGAAAGAAGACTTCCACGGGGGCGAATAGAGGCGACCGCCCAAAAGCCCAAAGAGCGCCCCAAAATACCACAACACGCACAGCACCGCACAAACGCGAGCGGCCGGTGAATGGCCGCGGCAGTCCTCGGGCCCTCTCTGTTAAATACCGCGAGGCAGGCACGAGCCGTGCTCCTTCCCTTTCCATCGACGACGCAGCCTGCTCCTGCCACGCTCCTGCCATGTTCCTGCCACGCTCCTTCCTCGTCCGCCATGCTCTTTCCTCTTCTGCCATGTTCCTTCCTCGTCTGCCCCTCGTGCCTGGCTGCTCATAAAACCATTTCTCCTCGTCTTCCTCCTGCCCTGACTTTCTCTCTCCTCCTTCCCCCGTTTCCAAACCCTCCATCTCCATCTCTGCACAGCAGACATTGCACATTGCACATCGCACCTCGCACCTCGCACACTGCATCTTTCTCTCCTCGCCTCGCACGGCGCTCGCCCCGCACCGGATACATGAAAATCTAGTAATCTATCTTGTCGATCTTGTTTACCTTGTCCATTCTGTTTTATTTTTTGGCACCTTTGTGTAGCAACGCACTATCCCACTGCCTTCTCTTCCTTTTTCTCTTCCTCCTCCTCTTTCTCCTCCCCCCTCTCCCCGGGTTTGTGCGGCTTGGCCATCTGTTCTACGGCATCATTGATCTATGCTCTTTGGTTTCTTGTGCTTCCGTCTCTACCCCCCTCGATGGCTCCAGACCTCAATCCTCTAGCATAACGAGATGGCCACAGATCACGCAACCATGGGCACGCAGGATGCTCCCACTCCTGCGGATGGCCGGGCTGGCGACGCCATTGCGGTCGTCGGCATGGCGTGCCGCTTTCCCGGCGACGCCACAGACGTCGAGAGCTTCTGGGCGATGATGCGGGATGGAAAAGATGCCTGGTCTGAGATCCCTCGCGACCGGTTCAACGCCAAGGGTTGGTATCATCCCGACCCCAACCGTCCAGGCAGTGTGAGTGCCCATCGTCCTCTCGCCCTTCAACCTCTTCTTTGACGCATCGCTCGAGCCATCGCTAACACGGCCCCCGCTTCGCAAAAAAACAAAACAAACCAGTTTCATATACGAGGCGCACACTTCTTGAAAGGAGACATTGCCGCTTTCGATGCTCCGGTAAGCCGCAGGTCGTGCCGCCATGTCTGATCTGCTTTTGTCTAACGCGGCGCCCTCTTAACAACTCACGGCCATAGTTTTTCTCTATTTCCACTGCCGAGGCAGTCTCTATGGATCCGCAGCAGCGCATGTTGCTCGAGGTTGTCTACGAAGCCCTAGACAGCGGTATGTTTTGATCTCGACCACTCCCCCCCCGTCCCCGGCCCTGAGAATCCTTTGTGAAAAGGCAACTATGCTGACATGAGTCAACTGCAGCTGGGATGCCAGTGGCTTCCCTTTCAAACACCGCCACCAGCGTCTTTTGTGGCTCTTTTGTGCGAGGTGAGTTCCTGCACAACGGTCCTGGGCCTTCTTGCCCGCCCCTCCACGACACAGCCTTGAACGACCTGACTCACACCTCACCTGTCAAAACAACTTAGACTACGAGCAGCCATGCATGCGGGATCCAGACACTACCCCCCCGTATTCTGCAACTGGAAACGGCATCGCCATTCTGGCCAACCGAGTCTCCCATGCTTTCGACTTTGCGGGAACAAGCCAGACCATAGACACCGGCTGTTCTGCAAGCATGATCGCCGTCCACCAGGCGTGCAAAAGTCTATTGTGTGGAGAGTCGAGTGTTGTGAGTGAAACCGCCCTCCCCGCTTCTCTCCCCATCTTGGTGCTCTCACCAGGTCGCACCCGTTGCAGTCCTTGAATTTTCATCCAGCTAATGCATTAAAGGGCGTTGCTGCGGGCGTCGGACTGATATTCTCGCCCAACACGCTTGTACCCATGGCCAATCTAAACATCCTCGGCGCCGATGGACGGTGTTACACCTTTGACGAGCGCGCCAACGGCTATGGCCGAGGCGAAGGAGTTGGCGTACTTGTTCTAAAGCGCCTCGAGGATGCCATCGTCTCCAATGACACCATCCGGGCTGTGATCCGTGCCACAGCAAGCAATCAGGACGGCCACACACAAGGTCGGTACTGTTTCGCCACCTAGTTGGTTGGGGGGCCGAAATTTTTGTTCCACTTGTTGACGCCGTTCCACAGGTATAACCCTTCCGAGTCAAGAGCGCCAGGTCCAGAACATGAGCGAGACCTACCGTCGTGCTGGTATCGACCTTACGCGCACGGCATACATGGAATGCCACGGAACCGGAACCCAGGTTGGTGACGTGAAGGAGACCCAAGCCGTCACTGAGCTATTCTGCAAGCACAGAACCCCCGAAACCCCCCTGATAATAGGGTCGGTCAAGACAAATATAGGCCATCTCGAAGGCAGTGCTGGTGTGGCGGGCCTCATCAAAGGCATTCTCGTCGTCGAGCGCGGCTTTATCCCAAAGCATCTCAACTTCATCTCGTCGAATCCGAATATCGATCTTAAGCAAATGAAACTCAAGGCATGTCTTTGCACTGCTGAGACCGCCTCGGTCATAAAACTCTAGTTGTGCAGGCGTACTGACTTTGTCCTGGTTCACAGATTGCGACTGAACTCACTTCCTGGCCGGTATCTGGCCTTCGTCGTGCAAGCGTAAACTCGTTTGGTTTCGGCGGAACCAATGCCCACGTCGTGCTCGACGATGCTCCTCACTTTCTCGCGGAGCACCAGATAACCGGCGCCCACCATAACACATACCTCTCTCCTGACGACGCCCTGCAAACAAAAGAGTTGTGCAACAGCCATCCTCCTCGCAACCGCCTGTTTGTCTTCTCCGGGCATGATGACCCGGGACTGGCCAGAGTCATCGCATGCCAGGCGAGATACGTGGCAACGAAGACGCTCATGCGTGCATTTGAAAAAGACTATGCCTACACACTCCAGGCGCGCAGATCGCGCCTCACTTGGCGAACATTCGTTGTGGCCGCTTCCTCCACCGAGCTTCTACAGAAGTTGGAGAGCAAATGCATTTCGGAGCCGCTTCGAGCAACACACTGTGCACCGACTCGTCTCGCCCTCGTCTTTTGTGGCCAGGGGGCACAGTGGCATGCAATGGGACGGGAGCTTCTCGGCTACCAGACCTTCTATGCCAGCATTTCTGCCGCTAGTTGGTACTTGAGCTCTGTCCTCGGCAGCCCCTTTAGCTTGTGGGATGAGCTCCACCGCAGCAGGGAGCAGTCTTGTATCAACGACCCGCAGATTGCCCAGCCTGCGACAACGGCGATACAGGTAGCCCTTGTGGACCTCCTTGTCTCTGCCGGCCTGGAGCCGCACGCGGTCACCGGGCACTCCTCTGGGGAAATCGCGGCAGCATATGCCGCAGGGATCATTCGCCGAGAAGATGCGTGGAAAATTGCCTACTACCGCGGCCAGAGTGTCTCCCAACTTGCGGCACTAGCACCCGACGCTCGGGGGGGTATGCTGGCTGTTGCGCTCTCGGAAGAAGACGCGCGCCGCGGGATTGCTGAAGCTGCCGTGGACTCGGTGGACATTGCCTGTATCAATGGCCCAGCGTCTGTTACCCTATCTGGTGACGTCGACGGGATTTCGCGCCTGTACGACTTCTTTCGAGACAAGGGTGTCCGGGCAGCGCGCGTCAACGTGAGCATTGCATATCATTCGCATCACATGCAGGCCATTGCGCACACGTACCGTGATGCCTTGAAGGATCTCAAGCCTACTCTAAGCGGCAGCAAGTCGACGACCTTCTTTTCGTCTGTCTTTGGGCGCACAGCAGACGCCTCCGAGCTTGGAGCTGAATACTGGGTGAACAACTTGGTGCTTCCCGTCCAGTTTTTCCGTGCGGCCATGGCCATGATAGAGCAAACCAACCCAGAAGGCTTTCTCGAAGTAAGCCCCCATGGGGTGTGGGAGTCGACACTGCTCCAGATCCACGCCGCCATGATGTCTGAAATGGCAGTCCCGAACGTGGCTCAGTTTTCATACATGTCGCTCCTGCAACGCGACCGGGATGCCACTGCAACGGTACTGAAGGCCTTTGGGGGTCTTTGGGCTCAAGGCTTCACTGTGAGCACCCAATGGTGCATGACAAGGTTGGTTTTTTTTTCTACGCTGCATGTCCGTGCACCTGGCGTGTTGACAAGGGATGAGACATGCATGCTAACTCAGTGGTGCAGTGACTCGGAAAAAAAGCCTCGCCACTTGACGGACGTCCCGTCCTACCCATGGGACCATTCGAAGAAATATTGGCATGAGTCGCACTTGTCCAAGGCCAATCGATTCCGCAGCCACGGTCGAGAAGACATCATCGGTGCACCGCTGGAGAACTCGACGCCGCAGGACCCGAGGTGGCGGGGCTTCTTCCGGGTGCAGGAGAATCCATGGCTCAAAGACCATGTCGTCCAAAAGGCAATGATATATCCCGCCGGCGGCATGGTGGCGATGGCCATCGAAGCGGCGAAGCAGCTCGCCGATTACAACCGCACAATTCTGGGCTACGAGGTGTCCGACTTTCAGATCACCAAGCCGATGCTCATCCCAATGGCCCCGGAAGGCCTCGAGCACATGCTGAGCACCCGCATCGTTGAGGATCCTGGGCCATCCTTCGCAAAATCAGACTGTGCATATGACTTCTCTATCCTGTCCAAACCTACAGACGGATCCTGGACCACACATGCCAAAGGTCGCTTTACAACCGTGTACTGTGAAAAGGGTGCCTCGTCTTCATCCGAGCTGGAAAGACGATTTGGAACTCTTGCTCGGCGCCGGACTTGCCGGCACGTACAGGAGTCCTGCCGCACGCGCCTAGATCCGCGGCAGTTTTACGAAATGCTCGATGTTGTTGGCATGGCGTATGGGCCGCAATTTCGCAATCTTGTCGAGATTGGAAGGAGCAAAGACGCGGCCCATGTCGTTGTCGAGATACCCGACACCAAGTCCCATATGCCGTTTCACTTTGAGTTTGACCACATCATACACCCGGCAACTCTAGACACTATGTTGCAGAGTGTGTTTGCACTCAGAGAGGACGGTGAGGCCATGCTTCCCTGTTCGGCCAGCCGCATTTTCGTATCTACGGATCTGCCAAGGGGTGCCGGATCGCGGTTTCGGGGCTACACGACGGCCCAGTTGACAGCTTCCCGTGGTGCTAGGGCGGAAATCACCATGTTCGACGACGAGCTCCTAGTTCCAGCTGTTGTTATTGAGGGCCTGCTCCTCAAGTCTGTCTCTGGGCGTGGCAGTATTAGCAGTGGGCAGTTTCTCCCAGCCCACCGAAATCTCTGCTCTGAGATTGTGTGGAAGCAGGATGCCAGCAGCATTTCGGCTCTGGGGCTTCGTCTCCCCACGAGCGTCCTGGAGATTGTTGATCTCGCCGCTCACAAGAACCCGGCATTGTCGATTCTGTACCACATTCCAGATGAAACCGTCCCCTTCTGCGAAAACGACAACCTCTCTCACGGAGATGCGCAGCAGCTGGACGTGATTGCTGAGACCCTCAAGTTAGAGAACCTTGTCTTTGACAACTTGACCACGGGGCATGACACGCCTCGATTCTCCCGCTGTGTGGTGTCTGGAAACAGCGCGGAAAAAGTATGGCACCATATGCGCATTCTCAAGGGGGGGCACCCGGGCTTCGAGCGCGTCCAGCACGCTGTGCGTGTTCCTGATGATACCGGCAGCTTTGACGTCGCTCTCTGCTCTGTCTCCGGGACGACCGCTGCAGACAGCCTTTCTAGCCTATGCGATCGTATCGCCGAAGACGGGTGGCTAGTTCTACTGTCCAAACTGGGCGAGGTCATTGGAAATGAACAGTACGAAGTATTCAGATGCGCGCTCCAGGCGAACGGTTTTCAAGTGGACGGAGCATCTGCTAAAAGCTGTGTGTTTCTCGCCGCCCAGAAATTTACGAGATCAACTCAGCTCGACGAGTTGCCCACGCCCGGCCCAGGTCATGTCAATCGCGGCCGGGCAGTCATCCTTCTTCCTGACGTCGCATCCGCTTTTGTCGCCGCCCTCAGAGACGCTGTACGACCGATGCTTGAAAAGCAACTATCTACTGAGGTCCGCGAGGTCCAAATCTCTTCGCTCAGCAGCCTAACACAAGATGAAGTCAGTTCCGCCGTTGTCTTGTCTCTTGTGGAAATCGATACGCCCCTGCTGTTCGACATGGGCCCGCACGTTTTTGCGATGCTACACAATCTCCTCTTGCAGTCCCGTGGCATGCTGTGGCTCTCACAAGGGGGGCAGGTTGACTGCAGCGTCCCGGACAGGTCGCCTTTTGTTGGACTAGCACGAACACTGCGGTCTGAGGGCACCAAGACGAAGATCTTGTCTCTAGATCTCCAAGGCCGTTTCGGTGTTTCCGGAACAGGCGACGGTGCAGGCCCAGTGATTTCGGAAAGCCTCGTACGCAGCGTTTCTCTCCTCTTCCACCGCAGTAACGTCCCCGCGGATCCGTACGAGGATGTCGAGTTTTCTTTCTCAGAGGGACGCCTGCTGGTCCCCCGTCTGATGCCCCTGGCTACCCTCAACCATCTGATCGAGCAGAGCCCTGCAGGGTCACAGATGATCGGACAGACGCCTCTGCTATCCAAGGGCAGGGCCATGAAGCTCGATGCTTACATGCTCGGGGCAGCTGGTGGGCCGCAGTTTATCGAAGACAGCGAGGCACTCCGCCGCCCGCTACTACCGAACGAAGTCCGGATTGCGGTTGCTGGCACAAATCTACTCCCGGAGCATATTCTTGCTGCTTCTTCCGGCAACAGCAGAACCAGCAGCACCCCGACAGTGGCGATTGGCACAGATATTTTTGGCCGTGTCGTGGAGGTCGGATCGGCCGTCTCGAGTTTGCAGCCGGAATGCTACGTTGTTGCGCAGATGCAGGACACGCTTAGGACCCATGCCATTGTCGACGAGGCTCGAGTGCGGTGCATAAAATATGCCGGGGAGGGTCGGGCCAGCTGCCCAACGGCATTTTCTACGGCGGTGTATGCGCTAAACACAGACCGCCGCATCATGAAGGGGGACTTTGTGCTTGTGTACGGCGCAGCGTCAGCCTACGGACAGGCCGCGATCCGTCTCGCGCTGATGCTTGGGGGCCATGTCTTGGTGGCGTGCACCTCGCCGAGGGAGAAGGCTACGATGCGGGAGCGCTTCAAGATCCCATCTTGCCACATCCTGGAGATGGGTGCCGCGGGCGATGTGGACGACAAGTTTGTGGAGCAGGTGTTGTCACTCACGCAGCGGTGTGGCGTGGACGTTGTATTTGACCCGACATCTCAGTGTCTTGAACAGGCTTTCCACTGCGTTGCCGAGTGTAAGTGTTTCTTTTCATCTCCCCTTCTCTTTTCCCCCACCTACCCCCTCCTTTCTTTGTTTCGAGTACAAACTGATCCATTTTTGCTACTTTCTTCACTAGGTGGCCGTGTCATCCGTGTGGCGCACAAGGACGGCAAGAAGCCCAGCTTTTGCCTTCCCGATAAGAACGTCAGCTTTGAGACGGTCGACATCCATCTTCTCGAGGCGCGGCGTCCTGCCGAAGCACAGAGGCTAGCGGCCAACGTGAGCAAGCTTCTCCAGCTGGCCCCCGGGCTCCAGTTTGTCGACGACGCGCAGGAATACAACATGTGCGATCTCCAAGCGGCTCTCGACCATGCAACGTCCAATCTTTTCACAGGGCCGCATGTCCTATTCACGGCGGCCGATTCGGGCCTGAACATGGTTAGTACGCCGCTGCAGCTGACGCGCAATTGTGTGCTGTCGCCGACTGCGACGTACCTGCTCGTCGGCGGCCTGGGTGGGCTGGGGCGCAGCATCGCCGAGCACCTCGCCGCGAAGGGCGCGAGGCACATCGCTTTTTTCTCAAGGTCCGGTGCGGTGGCGGCGCCGGCACAGGCCCTCCTTGGACGACTGCACGCTTCGGGGGTGGATGCGCGGGTGTTTACAACCGACATCTGTGACGAAGAGCGACTGGCAGCATCGATCATGGAGGTCCACAATGCCATGCCTCCGATCCGGGGTGCCATACAGTGTGCGGCTGTTATCAATGTACGTTCTGTAGGGTAGGGGGGTGGGGGAAGGCGTGGTGAAGGACGTCGATAAAGTTGATACTAATCAGGATTTACACTGCAGGATGTTGTGTTTTCGAGCATGGACTACGAGCGGTGGAGGAGTGCTTTCGAGCCAAAGACGGCAGGGTCGTACAATCTCCACCAGCATCTGCCATGTGACATGGACTTCCTCATCTTTTTGTCGAGCTCGTCGGGTGTGATTGGCAACCGAGGGCAGGCAAACTACGCGGCAGGAAACGTGTTCCAGGACGCTCTTGCACGGCACCGCAGCGCGTTGGGGATGCACAGCGTGTCGGTGGACCTGGGCCTCGTTCTTGGGGCCGGAATGGTGGCTGAGAACGAGGGCCTGCTGGATGCCATGAAGGCGAGCGGGTTCATCGGGATCCGAGTGCAGGATGCTCTTTTTATAATGGACCAGGCCATGGCGCGGCCCGAAGCTGAGCGGGGCGTGCATGTTCCAGCACAGGTCGTGACAGCGGTGGGCACAGGAGGGCTGACGATTCAGAACCGGCCGTCGGACCCGTTCTGGACGCGTACGGCATTGTTCCGGTACCTGAACCAGGTGGATGCACCACCGGACGGCCTTGGCAGGGGCAGTTGTGGGGACAGAGACGGGGGCCAGGGCCTGCGTGCGGCGATGCAGGCGGCGGCGTCGGTGGAGGAGGCATCGCAGGCGATGTGCACAGCGCTGGTGGCGACGGTGGCCCGGCGCAAGGGCATGGTGCCAGACGACTTCGACTGGAACCAGGCGCTGGGCAGCTACGGCATCGACTCGCTGGACGCCATTTTCCTTCTGGGGTGGATTGCGCGTGAGACAGGCGTCACGGTGCAGACGGTGGACGGGCTGGCAATCGCGCAGCTGGGCCGGGACATTGCGCGGCGGTGTCGGGAGGCGTGTGAGCAGGAGTAGACGCCGTGAGATCCCGCGGGTTCGTTTTGTTTGTATTGGGGGGAAAAATGGGGGGGGGGGGGCCGGGGGGGGCATCTTGTTTTTGACGTTTTGGCGGTTGGCATGCCTTGTTTTTTTTTTCTTTTTCTACTTCCTTTTCTTTTCAGACTTCACATTGTCTCACCTCGATCTGGTTTTACATATACCTATATGTACATATTTGTTTTCGCGTTCTTTCTTCTTCGAGTTCTTGGCCCCTTCTTCATATCGTGTCCTTGGGACCAAAATTATTGATCCTTGGCGGGGAGGGGATTCCGCGTCCACGTCTTATTGACATCTTGCTCGTGCTGGTATGTCCACGCATAGGGGTAGTGGTGTGTCCGTATCCGTGACGCGTGCGAAAGGCACTGGCACACTGAGAAGCGCCTTTTTGCTTCTTCTTTTTCTTCTTTTTCCCTTCAGGCGGTATGACCAGATACGAAAGATGCATATGGTGGAAGTGGAGGACGTCACCAGGATTCCCCCTTCTTTTCACGTTCTAATAAAGGTCCAAGGCCCAAGGCTTTGTTGCGACCCAATCGGGCCGGGGAAGATTGACGAGATGGGAAAAAAAGGACCACAAGAAGTATAAAAATACGGAATGAAAAAAGGAAACCCCCCGAAACCTCCGAAAAAGAGAAAGGAGCGAAGTGAGGGGGGGGGGAAGAGACGCTGCAGACGAGAATACACTTTGCGTGCAGCCAGGCTAATGCAGCCAGAGGAACGACAAGGGATTCAGCTCGATTGCTCGGCGCACACAAACACAGAGGGAGAGAGGGAGGGAGGGGGGGGAGAGAGCTGGATGAGGGAACAGGACGGGTGGATAGGATTAATATTGAGTTGCTTCGTATTGCGATGCCCGTTATTACTTCATGCGTCTTACGAGATTCTCATATTAAGCAAGGAAAGTGCGTGCGAGAAAACAACAGGGCAAGTGGGGCAGATGGTGGGGACGAGTGCCACGATGCTTGGGGGGGGGCGATGCAGCATGCAGGAGATGCAGGGAAGGAGGCATGACGTAGTTATGGGGACGGGTGCTGGGCGAATGTATGGGGGGCGCGTGAGGGTTTTGCTAGTTTTTTAGTTTTTTTTTTAGTTTTTTTTTTTTTTTGGGGGGGGGGGCCGGTGGGGGCTATTTTCGGTAGGGTATTGTATCGTGCATTCTGAGTATCCGATCGTAAAGAAGGGGGAAATGAAAGAGAGGGCAAACCGAAGAAAAGACGAGAAAAAGAAGCAAAGGCACGGTGGAGGAAATAAACCGCACATGCATCGAAAGTACCGGCCAGCGCCGTGCGTTCACTACTCCGTACGCAGGGATGGCTGGCCCTTTTGTTTTCCGATTATTGATTGCGCTTTCCCGCTTGCTCTGCCTGTCCCCGCCCAGCAGCACGGCCTAGCGGCAGCGCAACTGCCTGGTCGCAGGGTCGCCGTTGCAGCACTAGTCCCGGACGGGCGCCGCATGCATGACCACCTCTTTTTCTTTTTCTCTTTCTCTTTCTTCCTTTTCTTCTTCTTTTT
Source organism: Ophiostoma pallidulum (assembly GCA_019925425.1). Lineage (NCBI taxonomy): Eukaryota > Fungi > Ascomycota > Sordariomycetes > Ophiostomatales > Ophiostomataceae > Ophiostoma > Ophiostoma pallidulum. Next base: position 78,529 of record JADHKO010000090.1, on the reverse strand, counting down.
CTTGTTTTTGTTGGGTTGCATCCTCGTCTTCCTCTTTTTTATCTCCTTAGAGCCGAAAATATTACGTTTTTTGAGGGACACCTGTGATTGGATAAAACCCCTGTAATTGACCCACTTATACAAAAAGATACATACAACTGCCTAGTAAAGCTAAGTACCTCCTTGGCCGTCCGTACAATGCCATTTGTCCCAACAGTTTCTTTTTGAATTATTATAGAGCGTAACACTACATCGGTTACATTCAGTAATAACTAGGTATTTTTGTGGTAAACTTCGTAATAACTACGGTTGGTTAATTATCGTATTCCTTTTTTTGGACGAGTAATAGGCGTAATAGCCTTTTTTTGAAAGCCGGTTTTTAGTGTGTGGTTATTATAAGTCGGTGATTTTACTGTTTCGGAGGGCCACTTTTTGGCTGAACATCTCGAAGATTTGAGTATATAGTTGTTGTTGAAAGGTGTTTTATGGTTTTAAAAGAGCCTACTAGCCTTGCCGTTATAGTAGGTACGAATTCGTAACCGTAACTTTAAAAAGAAATAGGTAAAGAAAGGTTTGTTAACCGTCGCGTTTCGTCCTTTTTTTTATTTAAAATCTAGTATAAAGTTGATTATTTACATTTACGCTATTTATGTAGTGGTTGTAATTATTTATTAATTGAGGGATTTCGAGTGTTTTCGTGGCCTCTCTTTGGAAGGGAACTCTCGAAGTTTTAGCGTTTGTCGAAGATTTGCTTGGCCGTCGGCGTACCCTTTCGACTGGGGCCTTTTAGCCGTCGTATGCGGTGTTTAAAAGAAGTACGAATACGTTATTTTTAAAGCCGATTTATATTACGTCTTCCGATTTATGTTTTTTAATAAAAACGGTGCCTTAAAGGATCGAGTTTTTAGTCTTATTCTTTACTTTTAACGTAGTGAGTTGTCGGTTATCGATCTTGTTTAGCCGAGTAGTCCTAGTTGTAATAATCCTTTAACTTCGTAACTCTTTAAATAACTAAGGTGAAGTAAAAAGATTATTTATAAAGTAGTGGTATTTATATATAGAAGACGGCGGTAAAGGTAGGGTTCGAAGAAGGTTTACGATAACACTTTAGGTAAGAGTTAAGTCGGGATAATTCGTACTACGATATTCGATAGGGTTATAGCCTTTTAAATAAAAAAACTAATAAAAGAAGTAGTTAAAGTCGGTAACTACTTAAATTTTGTATCTTATTAATATTAGCTTATTTGGTAGATATACGATATCCTTACTTTTGTTAATAAAACGGACTATTACTTCGTTTACATTAATATTTAAGGAAGGCTTTTAAAAAGTAATAAAGACATATTAGATATAAGCGCTCTAACTTTTTATCTTTTTAAATACTAAAGTTATTAGTTATGTAGTATCTTAAGTGTAAAAACGACGATAAAGTTTAAAAAACCGATCCTTAGTTATAAATCGAGTAATTAGATAAATTATAATAGTAATCGCCGTATTTTAGTAACCTCGTATTAAAGGGAGCGGATAAAGGTTTATATAAATAAGCACGTTAAAAAATAAATAGATCTCTTCTTTATAGGTCGGTTACCACTCCTTTTACCTCTTTTAGTTAATGTAGGTAGCCTATTCTTTGGTTATAGAAGGAGGGTAGAAGAGAGTAAAGATGTCGAAGGCTTTTTGTAGTAGATCCTTTAAAATCTCACGATCGAAGGGCTTTTTTTAAATACGGTTAAAAGTAGGCCTATTTAGAAGGGGCCGGATAGTCGGCTTAGGTAACGGAGTTAGAGGAGAGGAGGGTAAAGGAGGGAGGGAGGGTGGATTCGTAAAGGGAGTTTTCGTAGAGAGGCGTGGTTTTTTCGAAGGAGTTTTGGCCGTACTAACTAAACCAGGCTGGCTAGGCTGGCTAGTAGGCTGGCTAAAAGCCTGGTTAGAAGGCTGGCTAGAAGCCGTAGATTTTTTTCGCTTTTTTCCTAGCATTTGTTTCGCGATGCTTTAAAAAGAATTGTTTTGTCTAAAGGTGGACAAAGTTGCACCTATTTTGTGTGGCAACGCGTCGCGCGTGGTACACGCGCTTACCCCTGTATGCGGCTGATTTTTTGTACCGCGAAGTCTTCAGAACCCCATTAAAAAACGTAATATTTTCGGCTTTAAGGAGATAGTTTATTTTTATTCTAATTCCTTCTTTCTCTTCCCTCCTCGTCCCTTTTTCCTCTTCTCCCCTCCCCTTCTCCACCATTTCGTTTGTCGGACCTTTCCCCTTTCCTTTTACTTTCCTCCTCCACGCCGAGACTCGGACATGCATGTGCCTGCTATTGCTCGCGCCGTGCGGCACACCGGAATGCCTTGCCGGCCCTCCCCTGTGCGTTGTGTCGGGCAGCCGTGCTGTCGGCCTGTCCTCGTACGAGCTCCTTTCCCCTCTGCGATAAGGCGCAATACAGCGATTCGATCACCAGTCTACCCCGTTCGCCACAGCCCGTACAAGTATCTTACACCCGGCGTAGGGTTCGTACAGAGCACTGGCATCCCACCATCGTAATCGCTTTGCAACAAGGGCGTCCGGCGCACTGTTGCACGGTACCGGCAGACCCAGCGCTGCCCTCGCCCGCGGCGCCCGGCGCCCGTATATGTACACGCTCGGCTCCGAGACAGGGATGGACCGCAGGGTGCATGGCAGCACAGACAAGACGCGCCTCCAGCCCTACAAGTTGCGAGTCGGAAGATGTCTTACTTATACGAGGGCGTCGTAAGCTGGAGCTGGCTGACAGGCAGCACTGGGAGCCGGCAATGCGACGGCGTCCACTGCAGCGCTGTCAACGTTTTACCCGAGAGACGGGCATGGCGCCCTCGTCTTCTCCTTCCTTCCATGGACAGCGCCCGCCCCTCTTGCCCTGCTGCCCTCTTGCCCGCTTGTGCTCTTGTCAGCCCCTGCTCTTGCTCGATGCAGCGTAGTGCCTGTGCAGCCGTATCCACTCTCCCACGCCCCAGTCTCCAAGTGCCAGTGTCAAACTGTCCCAAAAAGGCAAGCGATGGGTCGTTCGCCTCCGGGTCGTCGCTTCCCAAGGTCCGTGGCAGTGACTCTGCACGGCAGTGACGGTCTCGCGTTCTTGCTGTTTGCTCCTGCGTTTGCTCCTGCGTTTGCTCCTGCGTTTGCTCCTACTGTACGTTCGCTCCTGCTGTTCTTGGCCATTGCTACCCACAAGACCAATCTCTTTCTCCCTCGCCGTTTCTTCCCCCCCCTTTGTCTCTTCTCTCTTCCACTCTCCACAACCATCGGCGTGTCAACCTCACCGCAGCCTCCTCCAGGATCACCAACCCCCCGGCGCGGCAAACCATAACAAAGCAGCCGCGCTTCGGACTCTCTTGGCGTCCTTCTGTGCAGCGTGCCGAATTACGGCTCCGTCCCTGTCGATAGCACCTCGATTACTCCAGTTATTTTCGACTTTGTCCATTTGGTCAACTTTCCCTGGTCTTCGGCCTCACCTCTCGCCCACCTCGCCCACCTCGCCCACCTCGCCCACCTTGTCCGCCTCGTCCCCCCTTCTCGATTCCTCCGGGCATCCTCCGTCTTCACCTTCTTTTCAGCCCCATCCTATACGCAGCAATCCTTCAACATCACCTCGTCTTCCTCGCCCTCGTCGTCCTCCTCGTCGTCTTCTCTTCCCCCCCTCCCCCCCCTCCCCCCTCACTCTTACTCCACACCACTCGCCGGTCACGTTGCAGTTTCTGTGCTAGTGCTCTGGCCTCCTCGTCGTCTAATACTTTTTGCTCTCGCGCTCTGGCACTCTCACTGTCCTCGGCTCCCCCATCTTCTGCCTCTTCCGTTTCCAAACGCCCTATCTCTTGGGCTCTTTTCCCCCCCTCCTACCCCCCTCCTCTCTTCACCTCCTCCTCTCCTCCTCTCCTCCTCCTCCTCCTCGCGTCGGCATGCCGTTTCCCGCCTCGACGATGCTTCTCCATGGCACTTGCAGACGCCAATAGCAGCCGCTGACCGAATCCCGCCACGGGATCGCCACAACGCCATCGCTCGACGCCTCCATCTCGCCTTTCGCATCCCACTCCTCGCACAACCTCCCTGAACAAGGATTTCCACTTTCCAAGCTTTCCGCATTCTTAAGCTTTCCAACCCTTGGCCCCCCTCTCCCCCCACACGCCTCTCCCTTCGTTCTCCCCCACGCCTTTTATTTCCATGACCGACGATGCGCCTGGTGGCAGCATAGTTGTAGGCGTGGGCGCGCCGGTTCCCCTTCTTCATTGATCCTGCTTCTCTTACCGCCAACCGCAGCCTCTTGTGACCCAGAGTGGATCGTTTTGCCGTCCTTTGCCCTCGGCCTCCCCCCTTTCGAAATCACCGCCAGAATCGTCCCGTTTCTTGTTCGTCTAACCTGCTGCTCGCGCCATTCAACGCCTCTAGTCACTCGTTCTTGGACGCTCCCCTTTTCTTTTTTTTCTTCTTTTTTTCAATGCCGTCTTTCACTTCTCTTGTTTCTCTGGCTTCTCCGGCTCCTCCTCTTTCTCCTCTTCCTCTCTTTTCAAATCTCCGACAACATCGTCCCTAGTCTTCGCCGTATGCATCCGCCACATACGTAACCGGGCTGCTCTGTTTGCTTTTTTCGCTGATCACCATCCACCGATGACCTCATCCCCGCCTTTCGGAGACAACCGCCCAACAACGCAACGACATTTTTCGTCCCGTTCCCTTTTTTCCTCTCTCTAACTCGACCTCCAATCCCCCCCCTCCTTTTCCATTTTTCCATTTTTCTTCTTTCATTCTTTCGGTTCTTTATCCTACTTCTTCCCCACCGCACCCTCCATCCAATGGTGTTCGTTTCGGTCTGAAACCGCCCGCGGTACCTCTCGATATCTTGCGGCACCAGGAGAATCGTGGCTTGGAGGGAGACAGCGCTGTGCATCCGGGGCCCTCAGGACACGGACACGGACAGAGAGCACAGACAGTCCTGGCTGGCCTTGCCGCCTCGGCCTTGAGTCCGCACCTCTCATGACCGTGGGCCACGTCTCTAGGCACCTCCTGGGCTGCTGCCTCCCCATCCGGCATGCCACCATGCCTCCCTCCTCCCCGCACACCGCGCTTGCTCTTGCGACGCAGCCGGGCTCTACGGCAGCCCCTTTCCCCTCCACCGCCAACAGCAGCTCTGGCCCGTCGCAGCTCCCGCTTTTCAACATCGCCTGCACCAGCCTGCTCGACGCCGATCCCCGGCCTGCCTTTGTCGTATCCCTCGGGTCTCCTGCTCCCAGCCTTGTCTACTGCAACCCGGCCTTGACCAATTCGCCCACGCTGCGCGGCATTGCCTCTATGCCACCAGCAACCCAACATGCCACCATTTGGGACGCGATTGCTACTTCTGCCTCCGAAATCCGCCCAGGAAGTCCACTGCCCGATATTGCGCACCTCGGTCTTGTCTGGACGCGGACCGTCCTGGCCGGCTCCAAGTATGTCGTTGTCAGTGCTAACCAGCTTGGCTCTGCAGCGCGAATAGAGGCAGTGGCGGCGGCAGAAGCAGAAGCATCACCTGTGACAAAATCCGGCGAGCCGTCTAATCCGTCTGTTTCTTCATCTTCTCCTTCTCCTCTTCCTCCCCCTACAATAGCTGTCCAGCGCCCGCCCCGGCCATCCGTCTCGACAAGCACCACGCCAATAAAGAAGTCATCACCACCACAGAGCTCACAGCAGCCACCACTACTACCACAGCTGCCACAGTCACCAGAGCCACCGACACCACCAGCTTCGGCAGTCCTCTCGGCGCCTTCCGAAGACGAGACTAACCAGAGCCTTGGCCTCATGTTGCCCCTCGCACAGACAACAGCGACAAAAATGGCCATTGCACAACAGAGGCCAGAGTACACGCCGCCAACTTTGTCGGACGAAGATGCCAAACACGCCGCGGCCGGCTCGTACCTAGAACGGTTCGAAAGCATCACCGACTTCATGCCTGTCGGCATGGGAATCTTTAGTCCAGACGGCAACATCGCCTCGGCAAACAGAGCCTGGTACGCCATCATGGGCTGCGAGAAAGCCACGCCCGTGGCCTCTGCCGCCTCTACCGCATCCGCGGACGCCCGCATGACATACAGCCAGTTCTTGTCGCACGTCGAGGACGAAGACAGAGACACGGTCGAACGATTCTTTTCACAGACCGCCATCGCGGCAAACACCGCTTGTGGCTTCCGGGTGAGGAAGGGCAGCAAACAACCAAAGGCCGGCACACCCCTCCCAACCCCAGTCCCACCACCAGCACCAGCGCGCCGACAGGACAGCATCTCCCTCTCATTGAGCGCGCTAGCACGGGAAAAAGAGCCACACGACAGCCATGTCCTGGCTACGGCGCACTCTGAAAAGGACGCGCAGGGCCGTCTAGTGCGTGTGCTGGTGTGCTTGCGCGACGTCACCGAGCACCAGCACATCGCCGAGGTGGCTGATCGCAACGCCCAGCAAGCCAACAACCTGCGACGCATGGCCGAGTTTGCCACTGTCGGCATGTACGACATGGACCTTGACGGGCGGCTACGCGGTGCCAACCGCGTCTTCTACGAGATGTGTGGCCTCGATATGCCGTCCGCCCAGGATACCGAACACCTGACCCACGCCATCGTCCGGCCGTGGCTCGACTGTATCGTCGAAGAGGATCACCCGCTGGTCCAGAACTGTTTCGATCGCCTGGTTGTAGGGCACGCTGGTGCTAGTGCTAGTGCAAGTGCCGGTGCCGATCCGGATGCAGACCATCAAACGGTGGAGCTGCGCCTCAAGACGGCCTGGACCGCCGATGACGGCGCCGGTGGCCGCATCGTGGCACCACGCTGGGTTGAGGCATCGTTCCTCCCCGTCCGGGACTCTGACGGCAATGTGCAGTCCATCACTGGCTGCATCAGCGACATCTCCTTGCGGCGGTGGCAGCTGGAGCGGGAACGGCAGGTCAAAGAGGAAGCCATCGAGTCCAAGCGCCAGCAGGAAAACTTTGTCGATATCACGTCGCATGAGATCCGCAACCCGCTGACCGTCATCATGCACTGCGGCGACGCCGTGCTCGAGTGTCTAACAAAGCTGCGCGACGGCATCTCCGGGGCAAAGGGGCGGGCGATACTCGAGGACAGTATCGATTATGCCGAGATCATCATCAGCTCGGCGCTGCATCAAAAGGCCATTGTCGACGACATCCTGACCATGTCCAAGCTGGACTCGGACCTGCTGGCCGTCACGCTCGTCACCGTTGACCCGATCGAGATTGTGCGCGTGACGCTCAAGATGTTTGAGGTGCAGGCGCGCCAGCACCATGTTAAGCTACGCATGGCAGTCGACCCCTCGTATTACAGAGAGCTGTTGGCATCTACGTCATCAGAACCGTCTCCGACACCCTTCCTCATCTTCGACCCGTCTCGCGTCAAACAGATCCTTATCAACCTCGTCACCAACGCGCTCAAGTTCACGCAGGCTGTCGACTTGCGCGAGGTTACGACCACCGTCAGTGTCTCGCACGTGCGTCCGACTAACGCCATGTGCGCCGTGTCCTTTGTGCCTCAGCCACCCGACAGAAAGCTTGCACCCGCCTACATACGCGGCAGCCGCGGTGGCCATCGTGGTGGCGCTCGGTCCTCTCTTCCTTCTTCGCCGTCGTTCCCTTCGTCTCTGTCCTCTACGTCGCCGCCCCACCACACTCCTCTCAGCGAGTCTGTCTTCCTCATCTTTGAGGTCAAGGATACGGGCGAAGGGCTGACCAAGGAAGGCATGGACTCGCTTTTTCAAAAGTTTGTGCAGGCCGACTCCAACACCCATGTCAAGCACGGCGGGTCCGGCCTCGGCCTGTTTATCAGTAAACGCCTTGCCGAGATCCAGAACGGTGCCATTGGTGTGGCCTCGGAGCATGGCGTGGGCTCAAGGTTTGTCTTTTACGTTGAGGCATACATCCCGTCGCTCGTGTCGCGAACGGCCGTGCCAGAGGCGCTGTCTCCAAGCGAGGTCGCCAATATCTCCGCTGCCGCCGGCCCCAGAAGTGTCCCCAGCACGACAGGAGCCCCTAAAAAGGATAGCTCGAATGCGCCGTCGTCGGCGTCCAGTATGACAGAACCACGGCCGAGATTGCTCCGGAGCAAGGGAAGCATTAAAGGCGCGATTATAGACAGCGAAACTGCTGGAGGGGCCGGGCCAACCGTTCAACAAACGGAGCCTCTCGTTACCAGGCCTGGCTTGACAGCATCACCAACCACAATCGCAGCCACGGCCACAGCAGTCCAGAACGTCGCGGCAATACCGGTATTGCCAATAAGTAGCAGTCGGCAAGCCTCCGATATAAGGAGCGGAGGACTGGCCTCGATATCAACCACGTCGCCCGAGATCCGCGGAGTGTTACTCGTTGAAGACAACATTGTCAACCAGAAAGTGACCCGCCGCTACTTTGAAAAGTATGGGTTCCACGTCGAGGTGGCTGCCAATGGGCTCGAGGCCATGGATCGGCTCCAGGCGTCGGATCGGTGCGTGCCGGGCTCGTACCCGATTTCCGTCGTGCTCATGGACATGGAGATGCCGGTTCAGGATGGGCTCACGTGCACGCGGCTCATTCGCAGACTCGAGGCTTCGGGCGCGTTTGCCGGTGGGCGCATGCCGGTGCTGATGATCACGGGGAACGCGCGGCCGGAGCAGATTGCCGACGCGCGCGCTGCGGGCTGTGACGACGTTATCGTGAAGCCGTTCCAGATGCACCTGCTGTTTGAACACATCAGGGTAGTCATGCAGACGCTATGGGAAGAGGATAGGCGGGCCCTCGGCATCAACCGTGGCGGTGGAGACGCGGCCAGTGACGGCACCGTTGCCACGGAGAACGGAAACGGCGGCGGCAGCGGTGCGGCTTGACGAGGGCATCGCGCTGCAGCGCCACAACAGCGACGACCATCAGCGCCGAGTACCAAGGGGGGGAGGGATGGTAAAAGAGGGAATTGACGGGTCAACCGACCTATCAAGGGAAGAATACAGGGGTTGTTTGGTTTTCTTTCTGTCGTTCTTTTCGGCTTTTTCATCGGACAGTCTCTCATACTAGCATTTTGCATATACCACGGAAAGAAACGGGGGGGGGGTGGGGGGATGGCACGGGGATTTTATACTTGGGGGTGGGTTGGAAAACAAAGAGGGGAGAGCGAGAGGTATCTTACAAAAAAAGGGGGATGCCACGGCGTTGGCACACATTGAATGAGAGAGATAAAAGGCCTCAGGTCTGTCGACTTTGGCCAGCGTTTGGCTTTTTTTTTTACTTCTTTCTACTTTTTTTTTTAAAAAAAACCCTCTGAAGATGGACCGACTTGAGTGATTTGCTTTTATTTCTCTCTCTCTCTCTCTGATCAAGGACCAACAGTTCTGTGGGTGAGAAACCGCGGCGCAGAGCTACACTAACCAATGTGAATTGGCTGGCGACCAATAATAGAGGGGAGGGACCCTGTTAGGGCGACCAGAGGGGAAGAGGAAGAGGGTGAGAAGGAGAACACGGAGAGGAAAAGAACGAACAGAGAGGACGTGAGTGTGTTCGTTCTGCTACACAAAACTCACTCATCTTGCGGCTTTCTGCGGCCCGTTCAATTTCATCACTCCGGCTACTTTTGTTTTTTTCTCTTTTCTCTTTTTTCTTTTCAGTTTTCGGTTTTCGGTTTCTTCTTCTTCTTTCTCTTCTCTTCTACATTGAACGTCTTTTTTGTCTCCGCATGGCCACCCCGACGTCGCCCCCCTCCCCCTCCTCCTCCTCCCTGACGTCATCCGCCGCCGCCGACACGGCCGCCACCGAGCCGCATGCGCTCGCGGCCGACGGCTGCTACGTCGCCCTCACGGAGCAGCCGCTGGACGTGGCCGGTGTGCTGCAGCGCGTCCGCAGCCCCAAGGCGGGTGCGAATGTCTTGTTTGCTGGTAGGATCTCTCTCTTTCTCTGGCCCTGTGTGTGTGTGTGTGTGTGTGTGTAGCTCTCTCTCTCTCCTTTGACGCTGACACCCTCCCCCCCCCTCCAGGCTCAACGCGTGACAACTTCGAGGGCCGCGCCGTCGCGACGCTGTGCTACGCCGCGTACCGGCCCCGCGCGCTGCGGTCGATGCGCGACATTGCCGTCGCGACGCGCGCCGCACACGGCCTGCAGGCCATTGCCATTGTGCACCGCCTCGGGCCCGTGCCCATCGGCGAGGACAGCATCCTGATTGCCGTGGCGGCGGCGCACCGGCAGGCGGCGTGGCGCGGCGGCGAGGCGTGCCTCGAGAGCGTCAAGGCGCGCGTCGAGATCTGGAAGCAGGAGGTGTTTGCGGCGGCGGCGGCGGCGGGGGGGGAGGGGGAGGCGGCTGATGCCAGCACAAGCGGCGGCGGGGAGGGTGCTGCGGGCGAGCGCGTCTGGCGGGCCAACTGCGATGCGGCGGCGGCGGGTGCTCCGGCAGCAGCAGTGGCGGCAGCAGCAGCAGCAGCAGCAGCAGACGATGGTGGTCCCCTTGGATCCCTTGGCCCTTGAACCCCCCGCGGCCAACCCACCCTCTCTTGGCACAGATGCTTACGAGCTGAGCGAAGAAAAGAGACGTGGGCCCCGGTCAGAGAGAGGAACCGGAACACGCACGTAATCTTTTTCTTCCTTTGTACGTCTGGAACCAGGGGGCTTCCTCGTGTTACAATGTGCGCTCTCTCTCACTCTGTCTCTCTCTCTCTGGCTGTGGGCACGTCTTAGATGATGGTCGAGTTGCGCCGGAACCAATAGCCCCAATTTTTTGTCTTGTTTTATTTTCTAAGAGAGCTATTTATTATACCAGTATTTCTAGAAGGGTGAAAGTGGTGGAATTCTTCTTTTCTTTTTCTGCCTTCCCATAGAGTCTCTCTCCCATCTTGCCGTGCCAAGGTTTCCCACCCCCCAGTTTGTTGCCAGCCGACTCGTCCATGTCTCCCCAACGCAAGGATTGGGTTTTCTTTCCCATCTGAAAGGTGCCAGGAAAAGATTTGGGGGGGTGGGGGTGAGTGAGTGCTGCTGTCGCGCCTTTTCTTCTCCCCTTCTTTTCCTCTTTTTCCTCTCTTCCTTTTCTTCCTCGTCTACCAAAACGGCGGCGTGGACTGCGGGAGTGGCCCCGGAGTCCAGCCGTCCGCGGTTGGCAGGGCCGTCGCGGGCCGATCAGCAGCATCCTCACGCGAGGATGTAGTCGACGTCGAGGGGGACGAAGAGGAAGAAGGAGTGGGCTGGCCAGAGGGTGTGGAAAACGAGTAAGGGAGTGACGAAGGGGTAGAGGAGGAGGAAGAGGAGGAGGGGAGGCTGATGACTGACGGCACGGACGATAAAGGCATAGGGGACAACGCAAAGCTGCTGCTGCTGTTGCTCACAGGCGATGGCCATGTCGATGGCGGCGCTGACGATGTCGTGTTGAGAACGGGCCACAAGACGCTGGTGGCAGACGAGGACGTGGCGGCGGCAGCGGTGCGACTGTTGTTGCCGCTGCTGCTGCTGCTGCTGCTGCTGCTGCTCGCAGCAAACGGCAACGTGACTGTGCCGCGGGCGAGGTCCATGGTGGTCGTGGGCGGCAAAGAGTCGGTTGTTGCCAGCATGGTCAGAGTGGTTGTCGTAGTGGTCGTCAATGCCGTCGAGTTGGGCCACGGCGGAACCAGGGATGAGGAGGAAGAAGGGGGGGGAGAGGAGGAGGAAGAAGAAGAGGAAGGAGACCAAGACAGCAACCAAGATGACGACCAAGACGGTGCCCAGGACGATGGCAAAGAGGAGGCGGCCGCTGCTGCCGACGTAGGTACATCGTGGCAGGTATCCCGCGATGTTGTTGTTGTTGTTGTCGTCGCTGGCGCTGCCGACGACAGAGCCAGAGCAGCCGACGTGGAAGACGAAAAAGTAGAAAATGAGAGAGAGGCCGACGACGTGTTCCAGCTGGCCGCCGTTGACGCGGACGACAGCGTCGCCGCCGCCGCTACGGTTGTGTTGGGCGTGGCGACCGGCCGGTAGGACCAGAAGCGGTGCGTGCTCGTCGAGGAGTAAGGCGTCGTGTAGCCGACAAGCGGCGTCACAGTGGCTGTCCGAGAGGGGGGGCGGGGGTGAGGTTAGGTCTATGTGTGCCGAGAGAGAGAGAGAGAGAGAGAGAAACCGAGAGAAGAGCAAAACTTACAGCTGGTCCCATTCACAGCATCGGCCGCGCTCGTGGTGGTGCCTGGATGCGCCTGGGCGGTGGCACTGGTTGTCGCTGCCGCGCTTTCCAGGGTCCGCGGCAGAGACTGGGGGTAGCCTCGCCTGTCGAGCGCCGGCGTGTCCCGGACCGCGACGACCGCACGGTGGTGGTGGCGACGGTCGGCACCTCGGTGGCCGCTGTTGCTGAACAGCGACGGCGGTGCGCGGCGAGCCGGCGACGTCGCAGCGGGCAAAGCCAGGAGGGCGACGACGATACCGGAGGCGAGCCACTGGATCTTCATGGTTGAGGAGGGAGGGGGGGACTGGCTGTGGATGAGCGAGAATGTGCCGAGAGTGTGTCGAGAGCGTGAGAGTTGAAGAACCTGTTTTCTCAGCCAAGGATGATCTGTCTAAACCGAGGAACGTCCCCCTATATATAGAAAAGGGGAAGGGGGGGGGGGGAGGGATACAGAGACAGAGTGATGGCCCAGAGAGTAAGTCTCTCTCCCTCCGAGTCGGACAGGAACCAAGGGCGTCCCGTCGACTCGCCAGGGAAAGGCCCCGTCGGTTTGCACAGGTAACCTCTCTAGACGAGGTCGTCCAAGGGGGAGAGGGGGGGAAGAGGTCTCCGATGCCGAGACAACAACCATTTGTGGTTTGTTTGGCGTTCCGTTTGGTGCATTTCCCCGTCGGGCATGGGAAGGGACGAGGTCTCAGTGTCGTTCTGCCGTCCTTTCGCCTCTTCTCCTTTCTTTTCGTTTCTGTCCGACGCTGTTCAGGTTTGTTTGCGTGCTCTCGATCCGAGGGTGGAGTCACGGCTCCCCCTCCCATGGCGGTCCTTTCATCTCGTCACCGGGTTTCTCTTATTTTCTTGAGTGTTTCTTAGTTTCTGGTTCTCGCCGTTGTGTTCTTGCCGGCGGTGAGTTTGATGTTGACAGCGCTTCTGGCTAGACCTGCCCGTCCCAGAGACAGGGGCGTTGGCCACCGGGAAGCGACAGGAGAACAGACCATGGGAGGAAGACAGATGAGAAACGGCGAGCAAACGAGGGAGCCGGAAGAAGGTGAGGGAGAATAAAAGGACCGGGTACACAAAGGGCCAGACGCAATCTCGCAGAAATATGTAGCCCTCCGTTTGGCCCCTTTTATATTTTTCTTTCTTTCTTCCGCTTTCTTTCGTTTCTCCTTTATATATATTCTGTTTTGCAGAAACATGGTATCCAACCTCAAACCACCCATGACGTTTACATGTCCTCTCGTCCTGCACACGCAAGACATGCCGTGTGCCACTCGATCTTCAACGTCTCTGTGCAGCCGAGATTTTGCAGTGTTCTTTTTCTTTCTTTTTTTCTTTTTTTCTTTTTTTCTTTTTTTCTTTTTTTCTTTTTTCTTTCTAACCTCTCTCGGATACTCTTGTGACAGGAAACGGGCTGGCCGTCGTACGGGACGCATCCCCTTGTTTCTTTCTTCCCGTCACGTCCATCGCGTCCGACGATCGGCGCACCATCCCTCGGCTGTACTCGTACGTCGGATGCCGCCTTGCGAGAGACCAAGAATAAGATTGCGTTTTCTTTCCTCTTTTCTTACGCTCACACTTTCCCCCGTCTCTTCAAGAACAGACCGTTTGCACGGCACGCAAGCCCGCAGTCCGGTGAAACTGTCTTGCGGAAGAATACGAAGACATACGCTGTGGGACGCGAAAGCGAGACTGGGACGAGGGAAAACAGAAACCAAGACCGGAGGGCCATTTTCGGTGATTTTTTTGATACTGGTCTTTTGTTTCAATGTCTACTTGTGGGAGGAGAAAAGTAAAAAGCACTGTACCCATGGTCTGAAAAGATGGCACGACGTGTCTCCGGTAGGAATCTCCAGCCTGGAGTGCTTCTCGCCTCACGCTTCCAAGCGAGACATCTCTGCTTTCGCTTTTTCTTTTTCCTCTCTTTCGTTGTCTTACTTTTTCCTCGGTGGACCGTACATGGGAAGAAAAAATGTACTTTGAAATAAAGAGTCTCTTTTTTCTTTTTCTCTAGCAAGGCAATCAATCTTTTTTTTCTCGAGGAGATAAAAGAAACCCAACCCTCGCCAACCCCCCCCCCCCTTCGACACACAAAAGCCCGGTTGCTGGGTAAGAAATGAAATGTAGTAACAAAGAAAAAAAAAGATAGGTAAAAACAGAACCCCCCCAACCACATCCTCCCCCCCCTGAACCCGGATATAGACACAGAAAAACAAAACGGGAGGAGGGGGAAGCAATGGCCATACAATAGTAGTACACTCCTTTGTCTGGAGCCGGTTCACGAGACACCCCCCCCCGAAAGCGAAACACACAAAAACAACAACAAAACAGACAGGCACTGGTCATCCGTCATCCGTCGCCCTCTGTCTTCTTACTGCTGCTGGTTACACGTTGTCTCCTGGGTGTTGCAGTCGCCGACCGTCGCGCCCGCCACCTTGCCCGAGTTGACGGCGTTGGCGCACAGGTTGTTCTGGATGGCGCACGCGCGCTGGATGGCTGCCGACTTGTTCACAAAGGTGTCGCCGTTGACCGAGAAGGGCCGCTGCGCGTTGCCCGAGTCCTCGACGGTCGGCGCCGCAATGCCTCCAATGGCGCTCGACGAAGAAGTCGAGCTGGAAGACGTCGAGCTCGACGCAGATGCGGCGGACGAGACAGACGAGACTGCAGCGTTGTTGCTAGTAGCTGGAGGAGGGGAGAGTAGCTGCGTTAGCACAGGGAGCCGACAAGGGGCAGAAGGCATGGGGGGGGTCTGCGGTCAAGGGGTCAAGGGGCCAAGGGTCGCTTTGTCTTTTTTTCCCTTTTCCCTTTTCCCTTTTCTTCTTCTTTTCTTCTCTTACCTGAGGTGGTGGTGCCAGTGCCGGCGCTGGTGGTTGTCGTCTTCCCGTTCTTTCCACCCTTGCCCTTGGAGCCGCCATTGTTGTTGTTGGCGGTGGTGGCGGTGGTGGCGGTGCCAGTGCTGCTGGCCGCCGCCGCTTCCGCACTGCTCGTCGTTGTCGTGTCGGTGCCAGCATTGTTCGTTGTCGTCGTGCCGCTGCTGCTAACGGTAAAGTAGCGGCAGTCGTCCTGCGCGCCGCGCTGGGCCACCGGCATCAGCACAGGCTGGTGGTTGGCCGACGACGACATGCTGCACACGCGGTAGTTGCCAGCCGGAAGACCGCCCGTCACGGCCGTCGTCACGGTGCCCTGGCCGTCGCCGGCGTCGTTGATGCCCTTGAAGAACACAAACTGCGTCGCGTCCAGGGGCGTGGTGAACTGGAACGAGCTGCCCACGTTCTGGATGGTGACGTGCGTGTGGCCAATGATATTGCCGCCCGAGAGGTCCTGGGGTGCCGAGTAGTACGTGCTGGTGGCGTTGGTAAAGGTGCCCAGGTTGAGGTTTGCGACGGTGAGCGTGACGTTGAAGGTCGTCAGCTCGTCCAGGTTGTCGTTGAGTTTGGGGTTGGTGATGACGGTCGACACCATGTTGGTTGTGGCGGGGATCTTGCCCATGACTATGAAGAAGCGGAAGAGAGACGCAACGAAGTTAGCATATGATACACGACTGAAGACAAGAGACAGAGCCAGGCCGTCTTCCGTGCGGCACACAGATGAACAAGGGGAGACACCAAACAACTCACCAATGCCGTTGCAGGAGCCTGTCTTGATTTGGAGACCGTTTGTCAGAGTGCTTCCAGAGCAGAAGTTGATGAAGTTGGCGGTGTCACTTTTGGGGGGGTTAGCGGGAGTCTCGAAACGTAGGGAACGAGAAGCGTAAGAGAAAGAGAGAAAACGCACGTCTCCGAGTTGCTCTGGCCATTGGCGGGAACATTATTGACCTGGCCAGTCGAGGCACTGCCTGTCTGGATGGCATTCGAGTCCAGACAGGTGTTGCTGGCACGCTTGCCGAGGACGGCGTTGGCTTCTGCTGGTGAGCGCTTGATGGCAGACGCCTCCGAAAGTGCGGCGAGGCTGCCAAGGGCAACAAGAGCAGACTGGAACAACATGTTGACGGAGAGCGGGGGGGGCTGATGAGCTGAGAGGAGCCGAGAGGCGCTGGCTGATCTTGTCTTGGGGTTTTATGTTTCGATGGATGGTGATCGGCGGGATCGGAGGGTGAAGATGAGACTCAACAAAAGGCGGAAGCCGAAAGAAGAAGAAGAAAACAGAAATGGTACCGGACCGGGGAAAAAAAAAGAAACGTGTGAGAGCAAGGCTGAGAGGTGTAAAGAACCTGTCAAGACTTGAGAGCTGCTTGGCTAGCAAGAAGTAAAAAGAAGGAGGAGGTTGGAAATCCGCACGAAACGAGACGTGGAATGGAATAAAAAAAAAGGAATGGCGAGAATGGAACACAGTCCAGCAGTTCAGAATGAAACAAGAAGCGAAAGAAGAAGGAAAAGACAGCACAAAAAAGAGAGAAGGAAACGAATGGAGAAGAGAAAGGCAAGTTCTAGGTTTCTCGATGCTGAAGGGAAGAAGAGAAGGAGAGAAAAAGAGAAGGGGAAAAAAAGAACACAAAAGAAGAGTACAGATGAGGCGAGCCAAGACTTTGTCTTTATATTCAGGACCGAGGACGACAAGGAGTCGACGCCAGTCTGACGTTCAGGTCCAAGTGCCTCAAAGTAAGGTTTGACAGGGGGGCAATGGCTGCGTACGGAGTAGAGGGAAAGGGGCAACGACGCCAGGCCGACCTTGCCGGATACTTAGCACCAGAGCAAAGGCGTCGTGAGAAAGTGGTTCCCGGAGCAATTTTGGACGGACTGGGTCTTGGAGGGCGAGTCGTAAGAAAATACGGAGGCAGTGTGGAGGCCGATGCAGGGCCATGTGCTCCGCGAGGCTCTCTGCGGTCGGCAACACTGCTGCAGCAGAGAAGCGACGATGCTGGCCTATCAGCAAGATCGTGCAGGGGGATGGAAGTGGAAACCAGGGGGGGGAGGGAAGATGTCAAGGAGGAGACCAGGGCGGAGGACCCAGGAGGACAGGACCAAAGAAGGGCAACCGGGGAGCGGGACACAGCAGGACAGCAGCGGAACGGCCAAGGGATGGCAACTACGCACTGGCAGATTCATTGGAGTACGACGAGGGGGCAGACTCTTGTTCTTGGAAATTCAGATCATGCAACGTCGAGGGGGGGGTGCAGGCGAGCCCGAAGGCCAGGGAGGAGCAGAAGAGCAGCACAGGGGTTGGAGAGGGAGCAGAGAGGCCGATCTTGGGACGAGAGAGAGGACACAGAAAACAGCATAGGAGGAACAGCATGCCGGCGACGTCCGCCCCCAAAAGAAAACGAGGTTGCCTCCTATGGCGATCACGAGGCGCAGGGGCGAGTCCAGTCCAGGCAGCGCTGGAAGAGGGTCCCCCCTTCACCTCAGCAGTGCCACCATATGCGGATCTTGCTTTGCAGTCCGCAGCTTACGAGGACTTGGTGGCCGTCGATGCTGGCCGGGGCCGTCTGTCTCGACAGGGTTGCCGGTGGGCACGATTGTTTTCGCTTGACGTCGATGCGGCTCGAAATGTTAGAGATTACTGGGGCAGGACCAGGGTTGGGGGAAGGGGCGGAAGGGGGGAGGGGGTGGGGTGGGGGGCGACGTCGTTCCTGAACGGGAACTAGCGATGGAGTTGTTGGACCCCCCCGCTCGTTTAGCCATGTGCGGGCTGTGATTGGTCCACTGCGCGAGCTGCCGCCGGCTCCAATCAGGGGAAGGAGCACAAGACCTGCGACTGTGGTGCGCCGCCCTGTAATACGGAGTACGACGTACACAATTCACAGTGGGAAATGGGGCACGGCCAGGCGGGCCCACTCAGCTTCCAGACACAGACTCCCAATTGGCGCGGGCTGCTGGCCCCGGCCAGGGCGTGAGGACCAGGGCTTCAGGCACGTTGGGTTTCGCACCCCGAACGGCGATGAGACATGTTCGACCAGAGGTTGCAGATGGACAGGGAGGCGCTGTACGGGGGGAAGGGACGAGAAAAAAGACAGAAGAGGAAAGAATGATTAGACGAGCAGCTGGGGAGGAGAGACAGGAGAGAAAGAGGAGAAAGGAAAGAAAGTAAAGAAATCCGCCGCCGCCGCAGGCCTGCCAGGGCATCGCGGGAGCGGGCAGGGAAGAGCTACTCGCCCCGAGCTGCCAATGTGTGTGTCGCGGCCGGACGATGCGAGGGGGCTGTGGGCTCTCTCCTATGCGTGCCGTCCGGGCATCGGAGCGCATCTTTCACGGATCGGCTGGCTGTGTTCATGGCTGGCCGTCTCTCGGAATGATTAGGACGAGTGATGTGCCCAAACATCATGCGTTTTCACGAGCAGAACTCGGGTTGCCAAACCTGTGTCCCGCCCAGCACACAAGATGCCCCGTGCATCCTGCGGATTCGCGCTGAGCCTCCGAGCCAGACGATCTCGAAAGAAAAACAAAGGCAGAACGTGTGTGGCGGGCTCATGCAATTTCCAGTGCACACGCGGCTGGGTGCAAAGAGGTAAGGAGGTTGGGACGAGAGGGCACAGCATCTGTTGGATTTGACCCCCCCCCCTTCCCCCCCTTCTCTCTCACGACTTGTTCGTCCTGCTCTCCCTCACCATTGCGGTGCCTGGCCGTCTGCCCGTGTCTCGGTATGGAGGCGGCCGGGCCAGGGCAATGTTTCTGACTTGAAACGCTGCCGTCCTGAATCTCTTCGAGCCCTCCCGTCCCCCTTCTCGAGAACCTCCCCATCATCAACGCAGGCCCGTCTTGCCCATCGATGTCGACATAAAACAGTATGCCCCGACGGCCTCCTCCCTTCTTCTGCTTCTACACCGGGCTAGCTTGAAACAGCGTTTTCCCTCTATTCGGCCTTGGTTTCCCCCCCCCCCCCCCTTCTTTGCGTGCAAGAACTCGTATTTGCTCCGTTCTTACTCCCTGCCCGCCCTGCTTCCGTCGACTCCCTGGCTCGGATCTCTTCACGTCATCCTTGGGCAATCTCCCCCTTCTGCCTTTTGCTAGTTCGGCCACATCCGGTCTCATAAAGTATCCCCCCCCCCTGGCCACCCCTTCTCTTTTCTCGCCTTTCCTTTCGACGCGCTCTCGGCCGAAAGATCCGGGCCTACGGGCTGCATTGTTTTCTTCTTACGCTTGCTTTCTTGCTTGCTTTGGTTTTCTTGCGGCACATACAGCCCGAATCGCACACGAAGCAGCGTTGGCCAGGCCTCTGCATAGACTGACGAGCAAAACGTGCTCCACATTCGTCCGGTGTGCGCAACCAACAATACAGTGTGTACGCAATCCGTTCGTCGATCAACGCGGTGATCAGCCTCTTTGGGTTTCATGGCAGCATCCGACCGGGAGCAGAGAGATAGGAAGACGAGACGACGTGGACCCGCTGACGTATTGATACAATCCTGGTTTTGGTGTCATTCCTGTCCGCAACGTGCAAGCATCGTTCGGCTGTCGTCGAGACCATGATTACCATCCCAGCCGCCTGGGCATCCGGCAACAATCAATGCTTGTAAGATTTGCGGATCGCGCTCGACAAGACGGAACTTGCTTCCGTCATCTTCTGTAATACATGCAATATGCCCAATCAGGGGCGCGCGCCAGCCAACCTGTAGCGGCCGGGTGTGTCCCTCACAGCTCACCGATCGTCTCTGCACTGATCTTGGCCGCAACCAGATCCAGCCAGGCTGCGAGTCGGAAGCCAGCCCGCGCAATCTGGACCTCGACCACGGGTGCTGCCGCGTCGTAGTAGCTGCCTCCAACCTCCTGGTTCGCGATGGCTGCAGGGCCCTCGGGAAAGACTTGCAGGATAGTCAGCATTGGTTGAAAAAAAAGTGCTTGCCACCTTCCGACATAGCATCATGACGTACCATGCGTGCAGACATAGGCGTTGGTCTCGCGAGCCCAGCCGAGGACTGTGCCCTCGACGTCGTCGAGGCTGATGCCGCTCAGCCAGCCCTTGCTCTCTGCCTGAAACTTGCCGCTGCGGATGGCCGCCACAAGTTTCTGTGAAAAATCGAGGGCCTCGCTATACGGCTGACGCCGCACGCCGCCCACAAGCTTCTCGGCAATGCTCGTGTCCCAGACGTGGTGCAGATTGAGCCTGGTGCCGTCAAAGCGAACATAGATGCCGTTGCCGCCCTTCGCCACGTCCTCCGTGTGCAGCGGCTGGTGCAGGTCGCCAACAAAGTGCACCACGAACTTGGCCGCCTGCTCATGCTCCTCGGGCGACAGCTTCCCGTCCGCGTCGATGAGCCGGGACGTGTAGTTCTGCAGCGCCGTGATGACGCAGCCCACGGCCTTGCAGTCCCGCTCCATGTCGATGCTGCAGCTGTGTGGCGGGTCGTCCTTGGCATCGACAAAGTGGAAGGGCCCTGTGAAGTGGCCCCATTTGGTGTAGCGGATGCTGTCGGCCCAGGTGGCCACGCCGGCCAGGTAGTCATCCGACTGGTTGCGCAGCAGCGTCTGGAAGTAGCTGGCCGTGTGGTCATTCACAAAGCTGCTGGCGACATAGGCAATGGTGATGTGGCCAAAGCCTGCACGGTGACAGACCCAGTCAGTAACAGGGTACGCTGCCTTCTTGTATTTTATCACGCACACAAGAGCAGCGAGTGACCTGGCGCTCTGGAACATCGTCTGCCTCTCTCGTCATCGCCACACGTCCCCAGACTTACCTCCCCAAGCCGATACGCTGGGTAGGAGGGCGCTGCCTACAGCCAGGGCAACAGAGAGCTTCATGTTTGGAGGAGAAGGCAAAGAGTTGGGTCGGGTCTGCTCGCGGGGCTGTTTCGTTGTCGAAGAGGTTGATGGAAGAGGGAGGTGGAGGGGAGCAGCAGGAGGAACAAACACGGGAGATCGGAAGCCCCAGAAAGAGCAGATATACTATTGCTTGGTACAAATTCACGCGGCGAGTTCACGCGGCAGGAGCTCTCTCTTTTAGTTTCCGGATAGCTCCTTCTTCCTCGGGCATGCGCGATGAGAGCTTTGTTGCAGAAGCTGCCTGCGGCAGGCGCATGGGTGGCTGACAGCAGCCCTTTCCCTATTAGTTGCTAGAGGAACAGGCGCGGGGAGGGTATTAACCGCTAGGTTTGGGAAGGCGCGGTGGACGAATGGGACGCGGGCGCCAGTCCATGTGGGAAGACAGTGCGGGTGCGCACTGTTCAAGGGCGCTTGTATCGCACGTATTACAGCGGGTGCGAGGCCGTTTCGACGGCCAGCGTTTCGACGGCCATACAAGACTGTCAAAGTGCGGTAGCCGCCGCGTCGATAGGAGGTGGTTAGTAGGATACAGTCTGGGAGACCCCGGTGACGTCGCATAGTGTGTAGAGCTGACCCAACACTGTCTGCCACCAAGTCCCCAAGAGCAGAAAAACGCTAACCGGATATGGAAACTGCCGTCGCGGCTGTGTCGCGTGCAGCACAAAAGACAGGTGCCAAACAGCGGGGCCAGGGCCTTTTCCTATCTCTTATCTGCCACATCCCTGCCCTGCGATAAGGCCGTCAAAACTCCAATCGCCACCAGCTGGTCATTTTCTCCCCTCCCTCCCTCTCTCTGCCTCAGCTGACTCGAAGCCTTGTCCTGGTTCATTCCGAAAAGCACAAGAACATCGGCGCTCCCTTCCTTTTTTGTTTCTCTGTTGTGTGGAGGCTACGAGGACACCTTGCGCGACAATCGAGGGCCTTCCTGCCGCGCTCCTCGACATCTTCCCGCCCAGCCGCCGCGTTTTGGAAGCGGCAGCCCATGGTACAGCACACCCCGTTGGCGCTTTTCCTTTTTCTGTGCATTCCTTCCCAGCCTCGGCCCTTATCTTCCGGCTCGTGGACCTCCTCCCTCCCCTGCCTCGTTCCTCCTGTCTTCTTTCCTTGGACGCTCGCGTGCTCTTGAGTTTCAATCTCAACACCCTTCCAAGAGCATCCCACCGCATTCCCGGCTGCCGCTATGGTGGCATTCCGCGTATCAGCAGCGGCCACGCTCGGCGCCCGTTCCGCTGCTGTCGCTGCTGCCGTTCTCCATGCTTCCTCTGCTCGTGCGCCGCAAGAGCCGTCACTCCAAGATGCGCTCTCCGGCGTTTTCGGCAGCGTGAGCTTGACCGCATGGATCTGTCTGTTGGTAGGTGCCTCTGCGCCGGGCTTCGGATGTGTTGCAGATGCCCCTCCGGTTCTGCGTCCCTCCTCGTTTTACTGACACTGGTTTCTAGCTGCCGCAACTGATCCAGAACTACAAGAGCCAGAGCGCCGAGGGCCTTTCCATGGCCTTTCTCTTTGTCTGGCTGCTCGGCGATGTCACAAACCTCTCAGGTGTGTAGCTGGCCCCCCCACGTCAGCCAGTTTCTGGATGCGCTATTTGATGTCTTTGTTTGTTTGTCTGCATGTCTGCTTGTCTGTGCTGAACGCTGACGAGGGTCGCTTTTTCTTTTGCAGGCGCCCTCTTCACCGGCTTAGCGCCCACAGCCGTCGCGCTCGCCTGCTACTTCTGCTTCGCCGACGTCATCCTCATCACCCAGTGCCTCTACTACAACGCAAAGACGACCCGTCGAGACCGCCTCCTCCGCCAGGGCCGCACGCGGCGGCGGAGCTCGTCCACCGCCGTTGCCGGACCTGGCTATGATACGAGCAGCGACGAGGTATTCCCAGAAGAAGGAGGCGACGAGGACGAGGACGACAGCCCTCTCCTGGCCGCCCGCCGGCGCAGCTCCAGCCTGGGCTTGCCCGGGTCGCACCGGCGCCGGTCGATGCGCCGATCCGAGTCCAACCTCGATCCTCTGCGCCGCATCATCACCGGCGAAGACGAGACCCCAGACAGCAACCCATGGCTCCACAACATGCTCAGCTTGGTGGCTGTCTGGATTGTAGGCGCTGCGGGCTACTTTGCCTCGTACCGCATGGGTGCCTGGGATGCCCCCGGCTCCGCCGGCGACGGTGACGACCCGTCCCTTACTGCGTCAGACGACATCTATGCGGCCTTCGGCCTGGCGCTGGGATACTTTAGTGCCGTCTGCTATTTGTGTGCTCGCATTCCGCAGATTCTCAAAAACTACCGGGAGAAATCCTGCGAAGGTATGCCGTGTGCACTCTTTCTTTCTTTTTTCTTTTTCATCCTACGGGGCATAACCAAGCCTCGTAGAGGGTGGGTGATCAACATTTGCTAACGAGCGTTCTCGCCTTAGGCCTCGCGCTTCTCTTCTTCTTGCTGTCCTTGACAGGCAACCTCACCTATGGCGCAAGCCTGGTGGCCTACTCCCAGGACGGCGAGTACTTGCTCAAGGCGCTGCCCTGGCTGCTTGGTTCGCTCGGCACCATCGTCGAAGACCTTGTGATCTTCTTCCAGTTCCGTCTGTACGCGCCAAAGCGCAACGTCAACAAACCGGCGGTCGCCTCTGCCGGCGACGGCGGTCCGGTGGCGACATACGGCACAGTTTGATGACGGACAACAGGGCAATGCCTGGGCACCCTCGTCGCCCTGCTCCTGTCGTCGACGCCGGCTCTCGATCTCGCTTCCGTCCGGGTCTTCCAAAAGCTGGCAAGCTGCGGAATGGTTCCATGTCTTGTCATATTTTCCCCCTTTTCTTCTTATCTTTTTTTGGATACAGCTGCGTGTGTCTATTAAGCATAAACTCGCTGGCGTTTTGCTGCTTGTAATCTTTTCCTTTCATCTCAACATGGCGCCCTTTGTTTTCTATTTCTTTTTCGCCATTGCCGTTTTTTTTGGTATCTAACTTTGCCATGCGACGGCAGGCCCCCAGTATTCACATGCTTGCATTAATGCTGTCCTGTAACGTCCACCGGCAGCCTGTATCGGCTTTGCATCTGCATGAAATCCCACATTGGATATTAATGGTGCTTTTCTGCTGGCAAAGTCTCCTGCCCGCCTGGAATACGTAGCCAATAAAACGCCACCAATTGCGGCTTCCAGCCTTTGTCAGCGAAATAGTGGGGCGCGGGGGGCATACCCAGCATTACGGATAGTCCGTTGTCAGCATCATATAATACAGCTGTTTATGTGATGCAACCAAAAATGGGCCATTCTGGACAAAGCTTAGGCTTTTCTTTTCTTCTGTTTGGCTGGCCCACCCTCTGCTTTGTCGGCCAAGCTCTAACATTTAGTCTCGGCTCGTCATCAGAAAGCCGGTGAATTGTCATCCTCGACAAATAGGGCGAGGCTCGAACTGTGGTGATGACGGACCGATGCTTAAATCTGCGAATGTGAGAGCATCTTCTCGGGGAATCTCGACGAGGCAGCCAAGGTGTATTTAAAGATGGGCTGTCGACCGAGCTGTTGAACTTTCGATTTTCCCAATTCCATCACCAAGTCACAACCAGCCGAAGAACTTATCCTGCATTGGTAGTTTGAGGTTATTCGCCATATCTTATCGAGACAGCTCTAGCATCACATCACCAACGTCCCGCTCCCCTCACCCCTCTATCACCACTCCAGACAGCATCCTTGCAAAGGCCTCCACCAAAACACACCCTCCCACAAACTCCGACCACATCACAATGACCGACATGAGCGCCAAGTCTGCTGCTTCCGCTGTCGCCAAGGCGGCCGCCTCTGCGCACCGTCTACCCCGTGCCACCATCGCACCGCACCGGTCGGCCACGCGCGGCCACTCCAACCACGGCTGGCTGAACACATACCACTCGTTCTCCTTTGCCGACTGGTACAACCCCAAGTTCAACAGCTTCGGGTCGCTGCGCGTGCTCAACGAGGACCGCGTCCAGCCGCAGTCGGGCTTCCCCACCCACCCGCACCGCGACTTTGAGATCTTCAGCTACGTCATCAGCGGCGAGCTGACGCACCGCGACTCCATGGTCAAGAAGGGCCAGGAGTCGGGCGTCAACGCTGACCAGTTCTTCCGCGTGCGCCGCGGCGACGTGCAGTTCACGACCGGCGGCACGGGCATCGCGCACAGCGAGTTCAACGAGCACAAGACGGACCCCGTGCACTTCCTCCAGATCTGGGCCGTGCCGTGGAAGCGCGGCCTGCCGCCGAACTACCACACGGCGAGCTTCACCGACGAGGCCAAGCGCGCGGCGGCGGACAAGGGCACGTTCGTGCCCATCCTCAGTCCGCTGGCGGCAGGCGAGGAGGCGACGGCCGCCCAGGAGGCTGAGGCGACGCCCAAGCTGGCGGGCACCATCCCCGTCCACGCCGATTTCGGCATGGGCGCGACGCTGCTGGCGCCGCAGAAGACGGCAACCTGGACCGTGGGCCTCGGCCAGCCCGGTGTCGTGACCCAGGCGAACAAGCGCAAGGTGTTTGTGCACCTGCCGATGACAACCAAGCACAAGACGGGCGGCGGCGCCGGCGGTGCCCGCATTCGTCTTGACGGCCGCGACGATGCCATCCTGGAGGAGGGCGACGGCGCCTTTGTCGACGTTGTGAACGCTGGCGACAAGCTCACGGTCGAGAGCATCGGCACCGCCGAGGCCGAGGTCATTGTCCTGGACACGGCGTGAATCCGCGCCCAGGAAGCAAAAATGTAAAATAGAAAATAGAGAAGAAACAAGCTGGGTTAGAGAGAGAAGTGGCGTCAAACTGTTTCAGTTGCATAAAGCTAGCTTTTTATTGTATCACGCATAATCTTTTTGTGTACAGGTCTAGAACCCAGTGCACAAGGGAAATCAAAAGGCATTGTGGGAAATCAAAATTGTATTGTAAAATAGCAAAAAGTGCTGCAAAAGCAGATCAAATCAAAACTGCGAGAAGCTTGTGAAAAGCATCTACGTCCTTACCTTGTGATGATGGTTGAACCAACACCAGAGCAAGCATTCTGGATAATATTTGTAGTCGTAAGATGTCATGAGCCCCCCCCCCCGGAGGTTTGCTGGCCAGCCAGTCACAAGAGGGGAAGTTGCCGTCAAAGGGGCGATGTCAGCTGGTCAAGGAGACGAAGGGCACTGCATCAAAGGACGTGGCGAAGCTCCTCCAGCGACGACTCACCGTGGTAGTCGTATTTGTAGCCGTGGTTGAGGGGTGGAAACACGAGCATCAGCGTCGTGGGCGAGCCACCCTCGCTGGCCAGCGGCTCAGCCTGGGCCCCGAGCCGCGGCGTTGGCAGGCGGATGGCCTGAATGTAGTCGCCAATGTCGTCGTCGTCGACGAGGCTCCCCCCCATCGGCGACGCGGCGTCGCTGAGAGACGACCGCCGGGCAGCACTGGCCGAATCGCTCCCCAGAATGCGGCTCCTGCGCGCAAACTCCAGAACGCGGTCCAGAGCGCGGCGCCAGATGGGTTCTCTAGCCTCGCGGAACGGAGGGAAGGAAAGCAGCTCGCTTTGGAAGGCACCGCTGCTGATCGCCAGCGCCGTGGCGGAGGCAACGGGGCCTAGCGACGGCGCCCTGTTCCGGCACTGGCACTGACACGGAACGTGAGCCGGAGCGGTGTCGTCGAGGGGACGAGCGCGCCGCAGCGGGGCAGGGAAGAAGGACTGCTCATCAGCAGCACCGGAGTTTGCCATGGGCAGAGAGGAAGATGACTGCGCCATGCTGTGCTTTTCGTAGCAAACCGGAGGAGCCCGTATTGATCTTCGGATGTCGAAAGGGGGAGGGGTGGTCCGGCTGGAGTGTTGTCGGCGGATGCTTGGCTTGGGGGCTTAAAGAGATAGGAAGGTAGTCGAGGTACTTGGGAGGGCATCGTAGGTTTATATACCTTTTGACTGAACTGTGCGCGTTGTTCGTGAACCGTCAAGGATGCTTTGCTCACGATGCCGGCAGCTGCTCTTTGTTGCGAAAACAAAGGCATTGCCAAAAGCAGGAAGCGCCCGGGGGCAGGCCGACAAAGCGCTGCTGCGGAATCCTGAGCGGCAGCCTGCCCTCGAGGACAAAGAGAGAACAGCGCCTTATTGTTCAAGCGTTCAGCGAAGAAGCGCTGTGCGCAGCGAGGTATCGTGAACCGGCTGTTCTTTGTTGTGCAGCAGCTTCACTCTTCCCGCCTGTCCGCTCCTGCCTGAAAGGCCAGGCTCTTTTCGTTCACGGCTCTTTCCCCCATACGCAAGACGAACGCGCACAGGTCGCTCCTTCCTCTTGCAAGCAGCCGAGCTGGGCAACCGAGTCAACGGGGTCGAGATCAGGTGACCATGTGTTTTGTTCCCCATGTTGTGCTTTGTTTACATGAAAAAATTCAGTCTCCCGTCTCTGCCCCCCCTCTCTCTCACCAGTGATGACATCGACGACCGTCTCTGCTCAGACTCCCACTTCCACAACCGCAGAACCCCCCGCGCAGATATTCTTATCCCTCTCTCTCTCACGACCCTGTTGCCAAAGGATGCACTCACTCAGGGGAGTTTTGGCGGCGGGCGCGCTGTCGGCCCTCGGCCGCGCGGCTACGGCGAGCCCGGACGTGAACGTGTATTTTGTTGGTGCAGCCCATATTAGCCCAGACGGCGTGTCTACGGTGTCTCAAATTCCCTGCTGACACCTTTTTGTTTTTTGTTGTTTTTGTTCTGCTGCCCAGGGCCAGTTTGGGACCGACACCCTCGCCAGCTACTGCGCGTCTGACGGCTTCGACTCGGTCACTCTGGCGTTTCTGTCGGCGTCGCCGGAGACGGACCCGGCCACCAACTATCCAGCCACCAACTTTGGCACGCACTGCAGCGCCAGCGTGTACGTGGCCAACAACACGGCCTCGCGGCTGCTGTCTGGCTGCACGACGCTGAGCCAAGACATCCAGTACTGTCAGCAGCGGGGCAAGAAGGTTCTGCTGTCCACCGGCGGCGTGTGGGGGCCCGACCCGGCGCACGACTACGACGTGACAACGGAGGCGAACGGCGAGTACTTTGCCGATTTCCTGTGGAAGGCCTTTGGCCCGTTTGATCCCGACTGGGCGGGCCCACGTCCGTTCGACACGGGCTCCGAGCGTCCCACGGTGCTGGACGGCTTCGACTTTGACATTGAGGTCCAGCTTGCCGGCCAGACCGGCTACCTTGCGCTTCTCAGCCGGCTCCGCACATACGTCGATGCCTACAACCGCGCCGCCAACGACCCCGACAACGCCATCGTCATCACCGGCGCGCCGCAGTGCCCTCTGGCCGACGGCTGGTCGCAGATGAAAGACCTGATCACACTGGCGGTGTTCGATAAGCTCTGGGTCCAGTTCTACAACAACAATTTATGCCAGGCTGGCAGCGCAGGGTTCAACTATGACGACTAGGAGGCGTTTATTTCCAACAGTGCCAGCCAGAATGCGCGTTTGTATGTCGGTCTCCCGGCATCGCTGGACGTCACAGGCTACATGGCGCCGGATGCGGCCAATGCGCTGGTTGATAGCCTCAAGGGCCGACCGAGTTTCGGCGGCGTAATGATCTGGGACGCGTCAATCGCCAAAGAGAATGCCATTGGCGGTGTGCCGATCTACGAAGCAATCCGCGGCCATATGGCGCGGGGAGAAGCGTCGCCGTCGGCCACGACGTCCAACACTACTGGTACGAGTACTAGTACTGGCAGCACCCGTACGATGGCCAC
Source organism: Ophiostoma pallidulum (assembly GCA_019925425.1). Classification (NCBI taxonomy): domain Eukaryota; kingdom Fungi; phylum Ascomycota; class Sordariomycetes; order Ophiostomatales; family Ophiostomataceae; genus Ophiostoma; species Ophiostoma pallidulum. The sequence goes on along the minus strand of JADHKO010000090.1, from coordinate 50,021 downwards.
GGGAACCGCCCATTCGGCGACTGCGACCCTCTCCGGCCAGTCTCGGACCGGCTCCTATTTCGTCACGAAGGCGCCTGCTACGTCCAACGGCCACGCGGCATCGTCGACAAAGAGTGCGTTGCTGCCCACGCCAGTCTTTACGACCGGGTCTCGGACAAATGTCACAGTCGTCAACCCTTGGTCAAGCGGCCACAGCAAGACAACCAAGACGGTGATCCTGACAGCACCATGTGCGTCTGGGTCCGGCGCATCCAGCGGGGCTGGGGCGGGGACGACCCTCGGTTCCGCAAGATCGACCACCCCAACTGGTGCCGGACCGATTACCAGTAGCACGCCGGTCCAGCCTACGCACCCTCGCTTTTCTCAGGTTGCGGGTGCGGCCAGGGGTTCAGTGTTGAGTGCAGTGTCCCTGTCCATTGTGCTTGCGACCATGGCAGTCGCTGCTGTGTAGTTGGGACGGACGAAGCGAGCAGTTTGTTCTAGATTGGATGGTGACGTCGAGCCATGAGAACCAACTTGAGAGGACCATTTACTTGAAATGTCAAATGTATCTGTTCTTCCTGTATGTCTCACGGTCCTAATGTAGGACGGAGATTTTGGGTTGGGAAGATTGGGGGGGGGGGGGGGGGGCGACCGGGGCAGGACAGATGCGAGAGGAGAGCACAAATTGTAAGATGGCTCCTATTAAAAAATAGGCTGAAGAAGAAAAAACTCTCCATTCCTTATTCTTCTGTTCTACGGAGTACACCCGTCCTTTATGCATTGTTGTCTAGCCGCCGCGGGCATGACCTCGTCTGGCATTGCCATCGATTGGGCCCCGTCGGCTGGGTTGTGAGTAAAGCTCGTGTTTGAGGTTGGTACGCGTACCTGTACACGTAAGACTATCTCAGAAGACGGCGGCCGCTGCTTGCAATCTCTGAGCAGCTTTGCAATGCAGCGCGGTCGAGTTATCGCAAGAAGACGAAGAAGACATTGACACAATGAGGGAACAGATACCACAAAACACAGAGTGTATCTTACTAGTTATACTGTCAAGTCAGTTGTAGCTGAGTACCTGTACGGCTACTTGTGCTATTTCCATGTTGACGGGAAAGTATAGATACTTGTACTGTTTCAGTTCTACCTGATATTCAAAACTTTGAGGGTTACAAGTACCCTGGAAACAAGATCGTGTGGTAGAGAAACACGATTCTGTCGGCCTGGGCTCTGTTTCCCAGGCCCCCCTGGTCCGCATGGAGGTCTGCATGGCGGTCGGCTTGGAGGACGACCCCCAGGGCGGTTTCGCGATGGTCTCGAGCTCTCCACCTCCACAGCCGATGCGGTCGACACGGTCCGCTCTCTCTTTCTCGTCCAGGACTCTTGGTCAGCTGGCGCCTCTGTCGCTCCCTGGCATGCGGTCGTCGTTGGATTGTCCTCTGTCCTTTGTCCTGCTCCTTTTCTTTATGCTCTGTCAACAGCAGTCGGTTGCGTCGCAGCATCCGACGAGCACGCCAACGGCCGCCTTCTGCTTTGGGACAAGCACGGAGAGGGGGGGGGTTGTTATCGAGGCAAAAACGAACGAGAAAGAGAGACAGAAAACGGCTGTCGCAATCTTATTTGTTTGCAGCGTGACGGCAATATCGTTCTGTCCGACGCGGAGGGTCGCCCGCAACGGCAGACCGGCCTGCTCCTTTGCGTTGGCGGCGCGTCGAAGCAACAGCCCTTTGCCTTTCGCCTTTCGCATCGCCAGACGCCGCCTCCGCGTTCGCAGCGTTTCTCCGCCGCAATCCTGACCACACATGCCTCCGTCCTGTGCGACGGCTCTGTTGCTGTAAGTTATCTTACGACGAACGAGCCTATCTCATGGGACGCACCCTACGGAGTACCGTCGCATCGTCGCAATGCCGTCCTCTCGCTAGCCCGTCCTGGGTCAATCTCCAGCCCTCGGGGTTCTGTCGCATTCCAATCCCAAGGCTGCTTTGTCCCCACTCCCCTTTTTCCTTTTCTTCTTTTTGTTTTCCATCGGCATCGTGTACCGCAACACCGGTTCGCTGCCACAGAGAGTGTGCGTAGTAGGACGTCGTTGTCGTCGTCGCTGTATTACGAGTATGTTCAGAGGGCCTTTTTTTTTTACTCGTCTTTCCCTCGGCCGCCCTTTGCATCACAGCCCGACAGAACAGCCCAGCGGCGTCTTTTATCGACAAGAGACGACAACGTACAAGGCGAAGGATCGTTTGTATCTTCCGTTCATCTGCCCCTCCCTGTTGTCGGGATGGTGGAAGCACAACCCGACGACCAGCGCAAGAGGGCAAAACAGGCAAAAGAGGGGACATGGCCTTTTGTTCAGCGCTGCGCAGAAAGGACCTCCCTCCACTTCGAACAACATCGACAGAGATAAGGAACTCGCCTGGGCCTGGCCGGCCGCTAGTGCAAGGCCGGTTCGCAAAGTGGCTGCCTCTCTGGCGACCGACGCCCGCAGCTGAGCCTCGTTTGGGGAGCGACTGGTGCGCCAGAAGCAAGGCACTACGGGCACGAGCATACGTAAGATGCATGCTCCGCAAACGCGCATACGAGGACTCGCAGGTGTCTCTGGCTGGCCCTTGGAAAGCAAAAATAGCAGCAGCGGGGTGGCAACGCTCGCCTGGTGCGAAGTGCGCTGGGCCGGCGCATTTTGCTAGCTCTAGCCAGGCACAGCCTTCTGGCCGCTGCTGGCTGCGCGCGCGCCGGGCTGGCTGAACAGAGAAAAGGGCGCCAGCCGGTTGTTGGAGGATGCTTTTGCAGCACTATATTTATCGTGATGTCCGAACTTGCGAGTAAAAACCATGCAGGAAGGAAGCACTACGGAGTACGCAACACTTTTGCAAACCGCTAGCCTGCGCACAAAGGCCGGGTACCAGCTCGAGCGGCCGCTGGTACATCGCTCGTGCTGCCGTGCTCTGCGCATTCCCACGTACTCTTTTCCAGCACGCCTGTACCCGGCATCGCCCTCAGCTCCGCACTAACGGCCAGGGAGCCCATGTCGACCTGCCAACATCTCGCCCGCACCTGCCCCCCATTCCACCCTAAGACTCGCAGTTGATGTCGTATTAGCTCGCGTGTTGTAGTATCGGTCTCCTCATTGTCGGTCGTCCCTGCCCTTTGCCCCCTCTGTGCCCTCTGTGCCCTCTGTGCCCTCTGTCCCCTCCCCCTTCCTTCCCAGCATTGTCGGTCTCGCCTTCCCTGGTTGGTGAATCCCGTGTTCCCTGCTCGCCCTTTTCCCTCCTGCTCCTCCCTCTTTTGCCTCTTCTGCCTCTTCTGCCTCTTCTGAAAGATCCTGTGCTCCTTTCCCCTCGTCGCTCTTTCCCTCTGTTGTTGTCGTCGCCTTCTCGTTGCGACCTTTGAACGGAGCCCCAGTCTATTTCGTTTGTTCCAGACCAGGGGACCCCCCCACCCCCCCCCCCGAACAGTGGAGCCTCCCCTCTGCTTCCCCAAACCGCTCTCGTCGCAATATCGTCTAATACCAAATCTCCCTTTCTCGCCCGCCCTCCTTCACTTTCTCACTTCCCACGTCTCGCTTCTCCCCTGCGCCGCTCTCCGTCTCCTGGAAGCATCACTCTGCTCCGTCGCCGTCGCCGTCACTGTCGCCGTCGCCGTCGTCACCGTCGTCACCGTCGCCACCATCGCTTTGTTCCTTTCCTTTCTCCGCCAATTCTGCGCCCGGACTTCTTATTCTTCTTTTCCCCCTTTTGGTTTATTTCCTCTGCTTCTGTCTTGATCTTATTTTTGCGTCGCATTATTCCGTCCTCCCCCCTTTCTTCGCTTCGTCTGCGCCTGGTTGCCACTATTCCGATCGTCGTCTTCGATCGTACTCTTTGTCTCTCTCTGTCTCTCTCTCTCTCTCTCTCTCTCTCTCTCTCTCTCTCTGTTTCTCTCGCGATACGCGCCCTGCAGCCTCGCCGTCGACAGCCTCTTGCCAGTGTGTGAAGTGAACTGCCTGCACAGCGCGAACACGGCCAACACCGCAACCCATCGAACACCGCCAATCTCACCTGTGCCGCCACCTGCGACCCAGCGCGCCCCTGCGAAACCACACCCCCTTCTTGCTTGTGCCACCTCCGCCGCCGTGCATGTGCATCACGCCGTGTACACAGACAGGAACGATAGCCTTCGCCGACCGTCTCGTCGCACCCCTCACCCTTCTCCCTTTTCTTGTCTGCTTCCTCCTCTCCGCCAAACAGGAGACCCTCGGGCGACCTCTCTGACAGCTTGGACCACGCGCAAAACGAACGCCATTCTCGTCCCTTGCCGATGCGTTCGCCATTGCCCTCGGACATCCGCCTGTTTGACCCCTTCCGACGGCTGAGGCGACCAGAAATACCGACGAGAGAAACAACCGACTGAGAAAGGAGGAAAGCAGTCCGAGGGCGGCAGCCAACTCCAGCGCGCTGCGCTCGCCCCCCGAGGGCCTCTCCTCTTTCTTCTCTCCCCTCTTTTCCTCTGCCCAACTTCTCTCTCTTTCTCGCTTTCTCGCTTTCTCTCTTTCTCTCTCCCCCCCTCTCTCGTCCCCGTCGACAGCCAACCCCAATCCGCAACAATGCTTCGACCAGCGACGCCATTGGCGGTCATGCTCTTTGCCGCCTTTGTGCTGCTCCTGCTCTCCGTCCTGTCCACGCCATTGATCAAGAGCATCCCGCTTGGGTCCTTTGAGGGCTACAATTTCGGTGTCTTTGGATGGTGCAAGTCCGACGGCACCTGCTCCGGCTTTGAGCTGGGCTATGACACATGTATGTCGCTTTCCTGTGTCTCTTTTCGTCCTGTTTATTGTTGTCCTTTTTCTCCTGTTTCTCCATTTTCTCGCCCTCCTCCCGGTTGCTAATGAACCACAATCAGCTTCTCTCTTTACCACCGATGCGTCGGCTACCTTCGACCTCCCCACGTCGACACGCACGACCCTGTCCACCATCCTCGTCCTCCACCCCGTTGCCGCCTTCCTGACCTTGGTCATGCTGATCATGGCCATTGCCGCTCACTTCCACTCCGCCTCGCACTCTGTCCGCTATCTCCTGTTTGTCTTCATCGTCAGCATCTTCACATTCCTGGCAGCTCTGCTGGCCTTCCTCATCGACGTGCTGCTGTTTGTCCCCCATATGGCATGGGGTTCCTACATCGTTCTGGCCGCCGTCATCCTGATCGCCATGAGCAGTATCGTCTCCTGCGCCATGCGCCGCACACTGGTCAGTCGCAAGTCGCGCCAGCGACGCATCGCCGACAACGCTGAGATGAGCGGCGAGAACTACTACAACCGCCAGGCCCAAACCGACACTGCTGTCGACGCCACCAAGGCCGGCAGCGTCGTTGTCGAGTCTCAATTGTCCGCGCCGAGAGAACCTGCGTTTTCCCACCTCGGCGGCCCCGGCAGCAACGGCGACTCGTTTGAGAGAAAGGACCCTGCCAGCAGTGACGAACAGATTCCCCTTACCTCTCAGCCTCAGCAGATCGCAAACCGCTACTCGCAACAGCCGCCACCACGCAACCCGTATGGTCCCGCCAGCCCAGATGGCATGCTGATGTCAGGCGCTGTGGGCGCCGTAGGCCCTGCTGGTGGCGCCCCGCAACGGCCCAATCGTCCCCTGTCCGTCCAGCGCGATGCCTATGGTAACCCGTTGCCGTACGGTGCCTCGGGCAGTCCTTCGGCGCCAGACGGATACGGCATGCGGCGGGGTCCGTCGTCTGATCGGCTGAACAACATGTCTCCATCGCAGCGGGGACGCGGCAATGGTGGTGGCGGACCTGGCTACCGCGGCGGTCGTGGAGGTGGTCCAGGCCCAGGGCCGTATGGTGGCTCCCCGGGCCGTGGGGGCTATGGCCCACCACCAGGAGGCAGAGGCGGGTATTATGGACCACCACCAGGCCGAGGCGGGTACGGTGGCCCAACACCGCCTCCGAACGGGAGAGGCAGAGGAGGGTATGGAGGACGCGGTGGCTACCCAGGTTCCGGTCGCGGCCGGACACCTCCACCAGGCTACCGTTATGACCAGCCTGGTCAATATGGTGGTGGCATGCGGGGGCTCTCCCCCCCCCCACAGTCAGGATCTGCCGGGTACTACGGAAACGTGTCTGCATCGAACCTGAACGACGGGGAAATGGCCCGCGGCGCTGGCGGCGACGGATACAATGCCTATCGCCATGAGCGGACGGGATCAGCAGACTTGCCACGCGCCGAATCCCCGCCCCCACTGCCCGGCATCGATGTTCCAATTGTGACTGAGAGTCCACGGGGCCAAGCCATTGAGATGGACACCAATGTCCCGCAGCCGCATCAACAGCCACAGCAGTCGGGCCGCTTCGTCGAGACAGACGATGACATTGCCGGTATGGTCGGCTTACAACAAGGGCGAACAGCAACCGCCATCCGCGAAACCGTGAGCGACGTCGACGAGTAAGTTTTGTTGTTTCTACGTTGTCTCCCACTGTGCCGGTCCTACGGGTTCGAGCTAACAACAATTGCGAAGCGGCCACTACGTGCCTCCACGAGCTGGCTGGAACACGCAGGCAGGAGCAACCAACCCCCCAATACGCGGGGCAGCAGAGCTTGGCATTACGGACGCCGAGCTCCGGCCTACCACATCCGAAGGCTACATTGAAGATGTGGACCCACGCTTTGCCGAACCATCAAACAACCTGAACACCATCAGCAACGTGCCACCGCCCCAGCAGCAGCTGCAGCCGCCGCCCCAGCACCAGAACATGCCCCACCTGCCAGTGACGGCATCGGGCATGCCGTACGAGGATATACCGCAAGGCTCGCGAAGCCCGGCCGAGTCGGAACGGTCGACCTTTACCTCCATCTCCCAGCGCGGCATCAACCCCCGCTGGAACCCGCCACCGTCGACAACGCTCATGCCTGGGTACGGCGGCATGGGGCCCGGCCCGGGGCAGATGGTCCCACGCCGCGCCATGCGCGACCCGAACGAGACGCTCCTGAACAGCAACCCGGACTTTATGCTGCCAGGCGGCCGGCGGCCGCCAGGCGGTCCCGGCAGTGGGCCGACGGGCGGTGCCAGCGGTGCCGGCATGATCCCGGGCAGCGCATACCCTGCCATGTGAGAGGGAGTGTGTGTGTGTGTGTGTGTGTGAGAAGGGGCCTGTCTTACCCTACTCAACTAATCTTCTCACTTTTTTTCTCTTCTTTTGGGGGAGGGCCCCCCCCCATTCATTCACCCGGAGTCTTTCTTTTGAGTCCGCGTTGCAGTCAGTGAGAACGGCACGTTAGATCGGACTCCTTTTTTTCTTTTCGCTCTTCTTTCTTTTGACAAGCTTATCCCTTTCTCATGCCTCTATTTTCATATGTATTATTCTCTTTCCTTTTTTTCACTCTCTTTCTGCTTGCAGCCAAGAGGCGCCAGAGGTTGATCTTCTCTATCTCTCCGTTGACTGCTTGAGGACAACAAAACGGCGTTCTCTTTTTTCTCTCGGTTCTTCCATGGTTCTCCATCGCCTTGGGGGGCTCTCGCTTTCTCTCTCTCTCTCTCTCTCTCTTTGTCTCTATCGCATCCCCTTTCCTTCGCCATGCTGAACTTTTTGCATATATATATATATATATATATATTCCCATTCGTTGTGCATTTGTCTATCATTTTCCCCCTTCTTTCTTCTTTTTTTTCGTCTTTGGCGAGGGCTTTTGTCTTTTTTCTCCCTCTCTCTCTCTCTCGCGATCTCCTCTTTTTGCAGTGCATCGGTGCGCTGCGTCTACCCTTCGCCACGCAAACCGGCGATTCTAGAGGGGGACGATAAAGGAGGAAGCAGGCCAGAAACGTGGGTTTTTTTTTGTATCTAGATAGGACAAGCAAGAAGCCCCACGAGGCACGCAAAATAGCTACGGCACTTTCTTCTTTTCTTTCCTCCTGCACGCCAAGCGGCAGAAAACGCGTAACAGTCGTGTGGGGGAGGGGTTGGTCTTCTATGTGCAGAGAGAGAAGCACAACTACCGGCACGGCGCCAAGCCACAGATACCAAGCATGGGTTGTATCACGTAAAGACAAGCGAGAGAGAGAGGCATGGTGTTTTTTGGATTTTTTTTGGATTTTCTTGTTTTTTTTGGTTTTTTGCGCGCAGTGCGAGTTAACTAATTTCGAGCTGGTTGGAACGATGCGAAAGGAAACAAAACGATCTGCTGTGACTCCCCTGTTTTTTTGTCTGGTTCTCGGTGTCTTGTTTTGTTTCCCTTCCAGCTGAAATAAAATGCAAAGGGGGCGGAAATGGTGAGTTTGCTATGGGAAGTGGGTTTTGAAAATGCAAAAGGGGGGGGATCCTAATAATACAAGAAGCCTAGAGAAAATCTGGTCTGCCGTCTAGAAGTGTAGCCTATGCTCTCTTCATCTCTCTAGGTATCGAAAAGGGGGAAATGGGAAAAGGGGGGGGTGGAAATGCAAAAGGAAGAAAACGAAAATGAATCAAAAGCTAGGATAGGATGGGAAAATGAGAAGGGAAAAAAGAAGAAAGAAGAAAGAAGAAAAAAGAAAAAGGCAAGAAAAAAAATCAAAAATCAAAAACAGATGTGGGGGTGAAAGTGAAATGAAATTGGAAAGCATCATGGGGAAATCAAAGGGGAAAGCAGAGTCGTTTTAGATCACCTCGCGCCTCGCCTGTCGCGCCTCGTTCTCGTCTCCTGTCTCGTCTCCTGTCTTCTCTCGCCTCTCTCGTCCTTTTTTTGGTCTTTTGTTGGCCCAACTCCTTGGGGGAAGCTTGGGACTTGAAGCCTCAAAATGGGCTCTGAAGATGCCTCGCCGTCTTTGGCCTTGCTCGGCCAATGTCTCAAAATTTCTCGCCTTGGTCTCAACCCCCTCTTTTTTTTTCTTCCCTTCCGGGGGTTTCCTTCGTTTTTCGTGTTTTTTTCTTCTTTTCTTTTTTGTGTTGTTGACTGTCGGAGATGCAAGCTGCGGCGATGGTCGCAAAACCCCAATTTTATTAGAAAATCACAAAACAAAAAAGGCCCTTCAACGTCCTCGGCATGTGGCTCTCGTCTCAGTCCGAGTACGAGTCAGATTCGGGGTCGGAGTTTCTTTCAAAGTCAGAATCAGACTCGGAGTCTGAAAGCTGCGTTTCCTACCGCACAGAATAGAAAAAAGTTAGCTGCCAAAGCGACTCAACGAGAAAGGAAAGGCACGAAAGACCAAGTATACTCACCCGCATGCCGCTCATCAAGAAATAGTACCCCTCTCCCCTGAGCCACACAGGATCCGTAATGGCACGCGCTGTCCGTTCCGGAATGTCGGCAACGTCCATGATGCCTCTGCTGACTTGTGCGAGCCTCGCCGCCTGGAAGCGCGCCAGCTGCGCGTGGTAGAGGCGGTCCTACTCACTTGCCAAGTTGCAAGTCGAAGCGCGTGGAGTGCGGTCGGGGTCCATGGCCTGAAAGCCCCGCGCCATGTCGTCTGGAATGTCTGTCAGATGGGCGTCCGGTCTCGTGCCCGGCCGCAGGCCCAATGGCGCGGCGGAGAGGCTCTGCCAGCTGCTCGGAGGAGGGCTGCTCCGGAAGCTGTTCTGGAAGCTGCTCGGCGGGCTGCTCTGCAAGCTGCTCAACCCACTGTTTTGGCGGCCGTTCGGGAAGCGGCTGGGCATGCTGCTGTCCGAGTAGCTCTGGTAGCTGTTTTGCGGGGACGGGCTCAGACCAGTGCGCCACTGAGGGTGCTCAATGAACAGAGGGGAAGAGCCAGTCAGGCTGCGGTCAGGAGGGACAAAACCGGTGAGCGAAGGGAACACAATGTCCACATGTTCTTCAACCATGTATCCACCTTCATTGAGGGGATCACGGAAATAGATGGGCCTTTCCATTTCTCTCTGCATGGCTGCGCGGCTCGCGGACAGTCGGCGACTCGCATTGGCGGCACGGCGTGCGGCATAGAAGCCTGTGGGCGACTCTGGGGGCGAGCGGGAACGATCGGGCACCGGACCCGCGGGGGCCCAGGCCTGGGTACCACGAGGCTCAGGGTAGACGGAAGCCAGCAAGGTGAATGGGTCGGCAAGCCCAGCCACGTTGGGAGGCACGCTCTGCTGAGTAGAAAAGGGGCCCTGAGACCGCGGGTACTGGGCGGCGGCGCTTCCAGATTGCCGCATGGCAGCCAAGACGTCTCGCGGACGCCCACCCAGATGCCAATTCTGAATATGCTGCATACCTTCCATGCCCTGCATCGTTGTCTGGCTGTTGACAAAGTACGGAGGCTCCCTATACGGCGCATTTGTGTGCATGCTTGGCCGACGACGTGTGTAGTCCTCGTAAGCAGCATGGCCGCCGGTTGCTGCATAGAAGCGCGCAGCCGGGAATTCCGAGTCTGAAGGAGCGCCCGCCTGCCAGCCCATGGTCTCTCGCGTCGAATCCGGATCTCTTGGGCCATACGAGACGGAGAATTCTTGAGGGAGCCGCATGGAATCTGGCACCGCAGTAAGATCCTGGGCTGCAGGATAGTCATGACGAGATGCCCACGGTCGCCGGTATGTGCGAAGGGGGAACTGCACACTGTCTGCAGCACGGGTCCTAAGGTACGTGGCCTCAATGTGTCTGATGGTGTCACGATCGGCGGCAGACTGAGGTCTATGCGCATGATTGTTCCATGGCGTAGGTTGCATGTCTTCAGCACCAGTGAACACCTGCTGGTGGCGACCGTGCCGCTGGCGGTGCCCGTATGCGTTGTCCTGTGGAATGCCGTACGCGGGGTAGGATCTGTGTACACCTTGGAGACCTGCATACGAAGGTGGCGGTGGGCATGAGAAGATTCCCGGATGAGACGGGGCTGATCTGTAGGCAAGGCCCATGCCCTCACCACTGTCCTGAGACACAGACGGCCCATCGGAAAGAGGGGCCGAGTCGAAGCCCAGGCGCATAGACGGTGGCAGCACTGACAGCGCCAGACATGAGGCCCGGGGGCCCTTCCGGAAGGCCGGCAAATGGCGATCGTCGTCACGAGGGTCTCCATTGAGGCCGCCAGGCGGAAGGAAAAACTGTGAGCCGTCGTCCTCTCCACAGTCTGGGAGGTTCGTGGTGTAGGTCCCACGGGCGGTGGGGTGCGAGTCGTCAATGTGCGAGGCTGGCTGGTACGACAGTTGATACAGCTGGTGCAGCGATCCTGGACGGGCGGAACGGTCACGGGTGGCATCCGCCGGAGCACTGAGGATGGCCATGCGCTCATCGAAGTCGGGGACCTGCGACGAGTAGGTGCCATAGTGCTGACCAATGTCTGGGCCCATTTCGGGGTCAAAGTCCATGTGCTGCGGCATCGAGGAGGCTTGTGGATTGCCGAGATGCCCATAGTCGTCGTCGAGGTCCGAGAAATCATTGAGGAGACCGTCTTGCTCAGCCCCATTCGATGCGCGTGCCAGATAGCTCTGATCCTCATAAAGGTCTGGGTCAAGGCGGCTCATGTCAAGATGTCCAAACAAGGCAAGGCTGGTGGGGCTGAGGCCAAGGGCAGTTGGTTCGAGGGCAGACATTGACGGGCCAAGAAGATCGTGGGCAGCATGATGGGAAGACTGGGACGGGCCAGCAGCAAAGGCGCCAGTGCCGGGATCATAATCAAGAGCACCACCAGCATGAGGAGCAGCGGTGGCGGCAGAAGCAAACGACGTGTCAGATACATTGTTGTCGTCCTCCTTGTTGTCCTTGCTCACCCTGGCCCGCTTTGCTTCACGAGTCGGCTGCTGGTCTGCCCTGCGACGGCCCGGGACACGAACCGCCGTGTTGTGGTCGGCATTGTTGTCGGCGTTGTTGCCGTAGCTCGGAGGGTACGCAGGACCAGCGACGCACGTCTCGGGGTCGGACAGCCCGAGCGAGGGGTTATGGGGCACACACGGCCCGGTATCGTCCACGGGCATTGCAGACGACGGGCCGTCTAGGTCAATGTTGTCATCCATGGCACGATCGACGCCGACCAAGGTTCCCACGGTGGTGTAATAGCCAGGGCGCACGCCAGGCTGACTGGAAAGGTCGAGGTTGTCTAGCCAGGTGCCGGCTGGCCGATCTGTCGAGGCGAACAGGGGAGCCAACCGGGGAGCAGGACGATAGGAAAAGAGTCTGTGTAGAGGATACCGGTCGCGCGACCGGTAGTGACTGGGATAATAGGGGTCAAGGTAGGAGGAGGCGATGTTTTGCCGCCTATACAGCTGCCGTGGAAGGTCAACGCCGGCTATGTTGTGAGGGCGAAGAGGGTAATTGAACGTTTCCCTGGAGAAGGAGAGGTCAGGCTTAGTTGTCATAGGCAAGGATGTGTCTTGTTGAAGCAACAGAGAAACATTGGGGAGCAGAGATGCGAAAGGGGAGAAGGCGAGGGGGAGAAGGCAAGGGGGGGGGGGAGACAAAGACAGGAAAATGAGGAAGTGGGAAAGATGAGAGAGGGGAAGAGTGAAAGGGGAAGAAGAGAAACAAGATAAACGAGAAAGAAGAGAGAAGAGAGAGAGAGGGGGGGGGGGGGATGGCTGAGAAATGGATGAGAATAGGACAGGGAGAGAAAGGAAGAAGGAAACAAGGTAAGAAAATCAAAAGGGGGGAGAGGGGAGGAGAGTGCTGAGAAGGAAACGGGCCGACAAGACGAAGGAAGCAAGAGACGCGTCCTAGGCCCCTGCTGAATGCACCATGAAGGCGGTCGGGTTATTGAAGGGTGAAGGAAAAACTGAAAGTGACGATCGGTGGGGAGGTGACGGGGGAAAAATTCAAAAAAAGTCACACAAAAAACAGAGATTGCAGGTCCGGAGCAGCAACGCAAAACTCGAGTTTTCTCAGCAACCCTGGGGATTCGAACAGAACCAGTCATATCAACACGAAGCCTGTTCAACGGACTGCCTATTGAATGACTTTTTGCTTTACGAGGATGATTTTCCGTGTGGGAATCGCTGCCATCGTCAAGCACTTGGGTCACCGGCGAGACAAAACTGAAAAAGCAAAACACTCCCGAGACCATCAAAACACGAAATCGGCACCAACAAGAACAAAAAACATATCTGCATGCTTGAGAGAAGCAGAGGAATCTAGTGGTCTAGCTTGTATGGCGACAAGCATGGATGCTGAGGCACAAAAATGCAACGAGCACAACTTACCAGTTGGCGACGACCGGGGCCGTGAACGATCGAGGCTGGCCGAACGGGCCAGTACGACTGGCACGGGTGTCAGAAACAGCACCGCTGAGAGGGCGACGATGCGCGGAGGACGATGGCCAGGCTTGGAGTGCGAGGGTGCCGTCGAACACGGGCATACTCTGTAAGGCGCGGGCGCCGCAGGAAGAGCAAGAGGAAGAAGGCAGAAGATCTGAAGAAGAAAGCAGAAGAGAAGAACAAAATGAGAGCAGCGGTGGAGAGCCACAAGGAGACAAGCCAACAGAAGGATTCAAAAGCCTTTTCTGTTGTTGTCGAAGAGGATTTGCTGTGAGAGGAGAAGGAAGAGAAGAAGAAGAGGAGGAGTAGGGAGATGAAGAGGAGGAGGGAGATGAAGAGGAAGAGGGAGAGGAAGAGGGAGAAGAGAGAGAGGGAGAGGGAGAAGAGGAAGAGAAGAGGAGGAGAGGAGGAAGAGGGAGAAGAGAGGAGAGGAGAGGAGAGCAGGTGGCAGTTTGTGCGTGCAAAAATAAAGCCCGGCAGCCAAAGGGCCAAAGGGCCAAAGGGCCCAAGAGCCAAAAGACCAGACGCAGAAAGCCACGAACGCTTCGGCCAGGCGGCCGTCCAGGCGTCTGGGTGCGTTGTCAACCAATGCGGGCGCCAGAGCCAGCGCCGGTATAGGGCATCAACAGACTCGCGCAGCCAGACACGACGATAGCTGCACCGGCAAGCTGTGAAGGCCGCGGGCGCCGGGCAGCGCTGCGAGGGCAGGCACACTGTGCTGCGAGCCGGGAGACAGAGACGCGCCACAGTGCAGCGCGGAGACCCGACTGTGCGGACTCGGCGGTGTCGTTGTTGCCATTGTGGCAGCCGTCAGAGAGGGCAGGAGCGGGCGTGGACTCGAGAGATCCGCGCACACGCCAGACGGTCGTAGCTTCCCCATTTGGAAGACTCTGCTCGGCTCGCAGCAGATCCGAGCTCAACAAGGAAGGGGTGGTCGTAGGCGGCAGGCGGCACGCGGCAGGCGGCAAGAAGGAAGGAGAGGTGAGAGGCAGGCAAGAGAAAAGTGAGAAAAGTGAGAAAAGTGAGAGAGACGAGCGCCGGGGCGAGTAGAGGCGCGTCCCCAAGGGCCCAAGCTCACCTCTGGCTCTGCGGCCTCTCGTCCGAGTCAGAAGGGGACGAGGAGGGCAAACCAAGGAAAGAGCCAGCCGTGGAGCGAACAGCAGGCCGGCGGCTCGTCGGCCGATGGAGAACTACGTCGAAGCCACCCTGCACAAGAAGCCTCTCAGGACAAAGGCAAAAGGGCAAAGGGCAGCGGATAGGTCACTACAGTGAAGCAGAGGCTGGAGCCAACGCAGCAGCAAACGGCAACGGGCAAACGCCGCCGAATATAGGGCAGACGGCAGACGGCAGACGGCAGACGAGGCCGGGCAGGCATACAATGGGAGAAAGGGGGAAGAGGGCGCGGAAGAGGCGAGGCCTACGAGAAAGAGGAATGTGACGAAGGAGACAAAGACGAAGACGAAGACGAAGATGAGGAAGAAGATGAGGAAGAACACGTCCACTTACACGCGTTTGCCCCAGCAGCAGCCAGACAGCTCGTCGGCCCGTTAGCTCCCCAGCCGCCCAGCTGCCCAGATGCTCGGCTCCCCAGCTCCTAAGCTCCCAGACCGCCTGCTCAGACCCTCAAAACACGACAGCATACACGCGTCCCAGCACGGGCGATGCTCTCGCCACACTCTGCTCTATAACGACGGCCGTCTGCCTCGCGCCCCGTGATCCGCTGTCCGGCCAATCTGCGGCCCCATGGCTCCTTCCTGCTCAGCACGCAAGAGCTCTTTCCTTTCTCGCGCTTCTGCCACACCGCCGGCACTCGTCACGTTGGCCCTGTTGCACCCCGAGGCCTCTCCGCACCTCCCTCTGTTTTGTCTAACACGAAATTCTCCCAGCACTCGCCCCTCCCCCTTGTTTTTGTTGTTGTTGCCCCGACTGTGGCTGGAATCTGTGGCGCAATTGTGGGGCCACCTCATACTAGCGTTCTAGCATGTGCTACATCACGTGCATCGCCCTGTGCTCGAGCTTACCCGCACGACGGTGTGTGGGGCAAGGGGGATTTTGGCATACGTCGCGGTATCCCTATTCACCTGTGCTGTCCCACACAAAAGCGCCGCTCCCCCCCCCCTCGCATCGTCCACCGACTTTCATCACGAACCCCCATCCCGCCCTCTCCAGCCCATTGCCGTCAACTGCGCCGCCCACGATGAATTACGGCAAGAGGGACGAGGATGCCGAAGGCAGCCTGGTGCGGGTTGACCGCACGCAGGTGTTCCAAGAAGGTCAGTAGCATCCGCCACTTCGAGTTCTGGGAATAGCTTCATTTTGGCTTCCCTCCGCCGACTGATTTGCGGCCGCCCCGGCTAACCTCTCAAACGCCGTCCTCTCTCCCCTCCCCCTTGTACAGCACGCCTCTTCAACCGCTCGCCCATCCAGCCGCGGCAATGCCGTATCCTGCTCACCAAGATCACCCTGCTGCTCTACACCGGCGAACGGTTCCCCACCACCGAGGCCACGGAGCTGTTCTTTGGCATCTCCAAGCTCTTCCAGAACAAAGACCCCAGCCTGCGCCAGATGGTCCACCTGGTCATCAAGGAGCTCGCCCACTCGGCTGAGGACATCATCATGGTCACCAGCACCATCATGAAGGACACGGGCGGCGGCGGCGACTTCATCTACCGCCCCAATGCCATCCGCGCCCTGTGCCGCATCATCGATGCCACCACCGTCCAGTCCATCGAGCGCGTCATCAAGACCGCCATCGTCGACCGCAACCCCTCCGTGTCGTCCGCCGCCCTCATCTCGTCCTACCACCTGCTGCCCATTGCGCGCGACGTCGTGCGCCGCTGGCAGAGCGAGACCCAGGAGGCCGCCACCAACAGCAAGAGCTCGCCCGGCTTCTCGCTCGGCTTCGCCTCGTCCGCCGCCGCGCCCGTCAACAACTCCGCCATGACCCAGTACCACGCCATCGGCCTGCTCTACCAGATGCGCATGCACGACAAGATGGCCCTCGTCAAGATGGTCAAGCAGCTCGGCACCCCCGGCGCCGTCAAGAGCCCCACCGCCATCATCCTGCTCGTCCGCCTCGCCGCCCAGCTCGCCGAGGAGGACCCCACGCTGCGTCCGTCCATGGTCCAGCTGCTCGACGGCTGGCTGCGCCACAAGAGCGAAATGGTCAACTTCGAGGCCGCCAAGGCCATCTGCGACCTGCGCGACGTCACCGACAACGAGGTGTCCCAGGCCGTCCACGTCCTGCAGCTGTTCCTGACCTCGCCGCGCGCCGTCACCAAGTTTGCCGCCCTGCGCATCCTGCACAACTTTGCCTCCTTCAAGCCCGAGGCCGTCTACCTGTGCAACCCCGACATCGAGCTGCTCATCTCCAACAGCAACCGCTCCATTGCCACCTTTGCCATCACTACCCTTCTCAAGACCGGCAACGAGGCCAGCGTCGACCGCCTGATGAAGCAGATCAGCGGCTTCATGTCCGAGATCACCGACGAGTTCAAGATCACCATCGTCGAGGCCATCCGCACCCTGTGCCTCAAGTTCCCCAGCAAGCAGGCCGGCATGCTCGGCTTCCTCAGCGGCATCCTGCGCGACGAGGGCGGCTACGAGTTCAAGCGCGCCGTCGTCGAGAGCATGTTCGACCTCATCAAGTTCGTGCCCGAGGCCAAGGAAGAAGCCCTGGCCCACCTCTGCGAGTTTATCGAAGACTGCGAGTTCACCAAGCTGGCCGTCCGCATCCTGCACCTGCTCGGCGTCGAGGGCCCCAAGACCTCGCAGCCCACAAAGTACATCCGCTACATCTACAACCGTGTCGTCCTGGAAAACGCCATCGTGCGCGCCGCCGCCGTCACTGCCCTGGCCAAGTTCGGTGTCGGCCAGAAGGACCCCGAGGTGAAGAAGAGCGTCGAGGTGCTCCTGTCGCGCTGCTTGGACGACGTCGACGACGAGGTCCGCGACCGCGCCGCTCTCAACCTGCGACTAATGAATGAGCCGGACGAGCTGGCATCACGCTTTGTCAAGAATGGTAAATACATGCAACCCCCCCAATTCCATGCAACAAAACGCGAAAAAGACCAACGCTAACCCAAGCCCCCCTCCCCCCTCCAGAGAACATGTTCTCTTTGCAATTCTTTGAGCACCAGCTCGTTACGTACGTCACGTCGGACGAAAAAGACACATTCTCCGCGCCGTTTGACATCTCCAAGATCCCAGTCGTCACACGGGAGCAGGCCGATGCGGAAGACCGGACGAAGAAGCTCACCGCCACCGCGCCGACACTCAAGGCGCCCAAGGTTGGCCCCTCGAGCAGCGGCGCGGCGCCGACGGGTGCTGCGGCCGTCGCTTCCGCGTCTGCACAAGCCCAGAAGTACGCCACGGAGCTGCTGCAGATCGCCGAGATGAAGGAGTTTGGCGCCGTGCTCAAGTCGTCGCCCGTCCTCGAGCTGACCGAGGCCGAGACGGAGTACGTCGTGAGTGTCGTCAAGCACGTCTTCAAGGAGCACATTGTGCTGCAGTACGAGGTGCAGAACACGCTGCCCGACACGGTCCTGGAGAACGTGTCGGTGGTGGCCACGCCGTCCGACGACGAGGAGCTCGAGGAGGTCTTTATCCTGCAGGCTGAGCGGCTCGCCACGGACGAGCCGGGCAAGGTCTACGTGGCGCTGCGCAAGGTCGGGGGCGCAGCCGCCCTGCCGACGAGCACCTTTTCCAACGTGCTCAAGTTCACGAGCAAGGAGATCGACCCGACGACCGGCGAGGCCGAGGAGGCCGGCTACGACGACGAGTACGAGGTGTCCGAGTTTGAGCTGACCGGCAGCGACTACGTCATCCCGACGTTTGCCAGCAACTTCAGCCACCTGTGGGAGCAGATTGGCGCGTCAGGCGAGGAGTCGGAAGAGACACTACAACTGGGCGGTGTGAAGAGCATTGCTGGTATGTATTTCCATCCCCTTTTTTTTTGGGTTCAGCTTCCTTTTCCTGCTAACACTCACCCCCTCTACAGATGCTACAGAGCAGCTGGCCAAGACGCTGTCGCTGCAGCCGCTCGAGGGCACCGACATCCCCATGAGCCAGACCACGCACACGCTCAAGCTGCTGGGCAAGACGGTCAACGGCGGCCGCGTCGTGGCCAACGTCCGCATGGCCTACTCGTCCAAGTCGGGCGTCACCACCAAGGTGACCGTCCGCAGCGAGGAGGAGGGCGTGTCAGCGCTGATCGTCTCGGCCCTTGGCTAGATTTTCTCGTACACTTTCATTTGTATTCGTTTTGAAAGGGAACGAAAGGGAGGTTTTATATCCCAAGATAGGGGTGGTGGCTAAGACGACACGGTACTCTGTGAAACAGGGCGTGGATTTGACGGGGAGGGGAAAACCCAAAGGCAATGAAAATAGGAATGGTGTCGCATGCCTAATGTTTCTCTTCCCCCCTCCCTTCGTTTTGTGATTACTGTTTGGTTTTTTTTGTCATTTGTTCTTCCAACACATCACAGGGGAAGGTTGTCCATTGACCGAGAAGGAAAAAGTTCGTTCCGCAACATTTAGAAGAGGACGGGCTGTTTTTTGTTCCCCCCTTTTTTTTTTCGTCTATCCCGTTGTTTGTAGTTGGTTATGCAATGAGACCTCCCCAGGGGCGCCCCGGCCCCTTTTTCCCGTGTCACGCATATAAAATGCTGGGGCGTTTGCCTCCTTTTCTCACTTCTTCTTGCCACCCTTCCCTCCGCTGCCCTTCCCGCCAGAGCTGCCCTTTCCCGGCCCCTTCCCGCCCTGCTTCCCGCCGCCGCCTTTCCCGCCGCCGCTGCCCCCGCCGCCGCCGAGGCCGCCGCCCATCATCAACGTCACCTTGCCCACGGGCACACAGTTCGACGCCTCCTCCATCTTCATGCCAGCAATCAGCTCGAGCTCGCGGGGCCACATCCGCTCCGGGTCCCGGCTCTCCGGATCGATAATGTTGCTGCTGGTCCGCCCGCCCGCCTCGCCCGCCCGCCGCCACCGCTCCAGCACGTCCCGCATGGCGCGGCCCTTTTTGGTCTGGCCGGGCTGGATCTTGACTTTGTACTTGAGCCGCGACAGCGCCATCCACGGTGCGCAGACGGGCACCACCTCGAGAATCTCGTCCTCGGGTGCCGGCCGGCCGACGAGCGCGCTCAGCACGTCCAGGCCGCCGGCGTCTTCACCGTCGCCATCAACACTGGCGTCGAGAACGCCGCCGCCGCTGCCGCCGCCGCTGCCGGCACCCTCGCTCTGGCGTGCTGCAAGCTGGGCCTGTCGCGTGGCCTCGTAGTCGCGCATCTTCTGCATCTGCTTTTCCTTCTGGGCCCGGCGCCGCTCCTCGTACGCAGCGATCTCGGCCTCGCGCTGCGCCTTTGCGCGTGCTTTGGCCTCTGCCTTTTCCCGGCCAGCAGCGATGCCGATCAGCCGCTCGGCCCACGCGCGGTCCTCGTCGTCCTGGTCCTTGTACTTGGCCAGCTTCTTAGCCTTGCCCTTCTGGCCCCGCTTCGATGACGCGGCGCCAAGGGTGGTGTTGGCGGTCGAGGTGTGCGATGGTGTCGGCGAGATGGCTCGGAGGTGCCCGGTGCCTATGCCCTTGCCCCTGCCTTGCCGTCCGGCGACAGACGAAGAAGCGTCCCTAGTATCGTCCTCCTCTTCGCCCGCTGGTTCTTCTAGCTCTCCTGCGTCCTCTACTGCGCCCTCTACGGCCAGACCGGTGGGCTTGGGGTCGTTCTGGGCGGCACGCGGCTTATCATCGCCCGAATCGTCTTTGCTGTCTTCCTGAGCAGTCTCGCGCTCTCCATGCTCTTGCCTTGCCGCCTCATTTGCCTCCTTCTCGTCCTCCCCGTCGTCCCCGTCCTGCTCCGCCACCACCGCCTCCTCCTCCTCCTCCTCCTCCTCCTCCTCCTTCTCTTGCTGCCCCTTTTCGTTAACGATGCTCTCTATTGACGGGATCTGGAGTTTGGTGTGATTGCCTTTGCTGGCATCGCTGATTTTGAAGAGCAGCCCAAACCCGAGAACACGCTGTGGCGGCGGCATGTGGTTCTTCTCGCCACGGACGTCAAAGGTCCCGGGTGGGAGGATCTCGCCGCGCGCCGTGGACTTGAACACCTGGTCTGCGTGCACCCAATACGCGCCCATGCCGGCTTTGGTATCCCAGGCCTCCGAGGCGCAGACCGCCAGGCACCCGGCCTGGGCGAGTGTCGACGGCGGAATGGGTGCGTCGCGCTCGGCACCCGGTCTGTTCTTGACGACAATAATGCCCGGCGAGCCATGGATGTCGGCATGGACGTAGATGTCGCCGCGGCGGAAGTGGTTTCGGTACAGCATCTCGCATTGCTGCGGCTCCCGGGCGGCGAGAACGAGACAGCCGTCGGACGAGACGAACCACAGGAACTTTTCAAACCAGAGCTGCCGGCGGATCAGCTGCGGCGCCACCGGCATGCCCGACTTCTGGACGCGCTTCAGCTCTTCGGCCACCTTCTTCTCTGCGTTGCGCAGAGCCATGGCCGTGACTTCTTTCGTTTTCTGCTCCTTGACCGATGCCACGCGCTTCTGCTCGTAGTATTCGCGCGCGTTGCCCCAGGCCGAGAGCGACAGCTTGACATCGACATCAATCGTTTTCCGCCCCCCCCCCTCCTCTCCGTCTCCGTCTCCGTCTCCGTCTTCGGCGTCATCGTACTGGTCGTACTCGCCCTCTTCATAGTACGCCTCGTCCCAGCCGTCCTCCGGCTCTTCGTCGAGGTGCAGAGTAATGACACCCTCGGCGAGCCTCATCGGCAGCTTGATGAGAGCAGCCACGGGGTTGTTGGCGGCACTGCTCTCGATGAGGACGGCGAGGTGCTCCCAGTCCATGCCTTCCTGCAGCTGGTCATTGACGGCATCGATCGCCGCCTGCACCCAGTCTTGGTTGGCCTCGACCGCGGCCGCTTTGCGGAGGTTTAGCTGCTGCGTCTCCTGCAGGCCCTCGATGCGCTGTGCTTGGTCGCGCCTGGTGGCCTCGAGCTTCTTGGAAGCCACCGACTCTTGCTGGTGGACCTGGCGGTCTGCCTTAAGACCCTGCAAGTGCGAATAAAACTCGTCGGCCGCCTTGTTGAACGAGTCAAAGGGGATAATGACATATTTCGGGTTCGTCTCAAATTGGCGAGGGCTGAAGGGGTGGAAATCGATGTAGTCCAGATCCGCTCGTCGTGGCACTGGCGCAGCGGCGGTGTCGCCCGGTGACTCTGGCCCTGCGGCGGCATCTGGTGCTTGTGGTGCTTCTGGTGTTTTTGGTGCTTCTGTCTTCGCATCCGCATTGCTAATCTCCTTCTTGGCGGCAATGATGTAGCCGGGGCACGTAGGGCCCGCCCGTGTCAGAGCCTCCGCTTGTGCCCGGGCATCTTGGAGAACCCGGAAGAGCGCATTGAGACGCGCTTCGTCTGCAAGGATGTCCGCAGGCTGTGCGCTGTTCACCGTGTCGAATCCGGCCACCAACAGTGCGTGGTCGATCAGCACCTGGGAGAGATCGGTAAAGGAAAGACCGAGGACACGGCTGAGGCTCTTGGTCTTCTTCTTTTTGCCGGCCGCGGCCGGCGCCGGTGGCTTGCCATCGCCGCCACCACCACCACCACCACCAGCCGCGGGCTTCGGCGGCACTGCATCGGCCGCAGCCGCTTTCTCGAGCACGTCGCGCACGCGGTCCAGCGTCAGCTCGGGCGTCCCTGCCACGTTCTGCTTGGTGCTGATCGCATAGGGGCTGCCGACGTTGAGCGTGACGTCGAGGCTCGCGCTGCGGAAGGCGGCCACGGTGCGCTGGAGGGCGAGCACCTTGGACGCGGCATCGGTCAGGACGACGTTGCCGGCGGCAAAGAACTCGAGGTAGAGGCGCAGCTGGCCGTCGTTGAAGCGCAGCTCGATGATGCGGTCGGTGCCGACCTGGGCCACGGCCGTCAGGAAGCGGCCGTTGAGGAACGTGCGCAGGCGGCTGACGAACGCAGAGGGCGCATTGCTGGCGCCGCCGCCGCTGCCGCTGCCGCCGCCGCCGCCGCTAGCGGCATTGGCCGACGCTCGCGCATCGTACGCCGTCAGATGGCAGCGGAAGCCGGAGTCGACTACGAGCTGGTACTTGTCCTGGTTGCGGGAGAAGCGGAGCAGAATGGTGCGCGACGACGATGCAGAGCTCGACGAGGACGCAGACGGCGGCACAAGGTCGTAGACGTTCGAGATTCGGGTTCCCGAAAGCGTGGAATGGAGCTCATGGCTTATGGCCTATAGGGGGATACGGGGAGGGGAGGGGGGGGGGGGGGCTGTTAGCAAAAGAGAAGCCTCAGAGCCAAGCTCGACATAACGGCCCGCCGGGATGCAAGGACTGCCTCTTACCCGGACATCGAGAGACGAAAAGCGCTGCTTCATGGCCGCTGCATTGCACACAAAGGGAGATGTGGGAAAGCGAGGGCCGTCAAGAGTGCGACGTTTGGGAGCCACGGACGGAAGGCCTTGTAGCTGTCGAGCTTTTTGTTAGGCGTGTGACTCTGCCGGCGAGGAACGGCAGGGGCGGGGCCGGAACTTACGTCAGCGAAAGTCGGTCTTTTCCTTTAGGCCCCGCCACCAGGCTGAACGCGAGGCTGCGCCGAGTCTAACAAAACAACTCCAAGCTTTCCCGGAGCCGACAGCAACCAACATTATAGACAGGTAATAGTATAGAGACCAAAGTATATAGACCAAAGATTCATTGACAAGAAAGGGAGTATCACACAAACACCCCTTCCCCCCAGCCCTCTCGGCCTTCCTGAGGAACAAAACAATCCGAAATCAAAGCAGCCCAGAGTAAACGAATATAACCTCCCCCAAGCATCACTAGAATTAATACGATATACAAAAAAGATGAAAGAAGGCTTTTTTTCCCCACACCCCAGGTTGCCCGCTCATGTCTGGCTGAGCTGGCGGAGCTCCATCTCCCGCTCGCACGACAGCCACTTCTTCTTGCCCACGCGCATCTCGTAGTGCGGTGCAATGGCGCTGACGTCCTGCATGGAAGCCTGGACACCGCTGCACGTTTTGCTGCGATACGTGTCCACTGCAAGTCAACTTTGTTAGCATGCTCTCAATGGGTGCCCTCCCCCTTGTCCCCTCGCCCCGGGAACGTAGCGCCGCGCACACTTACAGGCTTTCTGCAGGAAAATACGCCGTCCTGCAAACGTCCGGCTCTGTAGCCAGGCCATGCGGCAGCCGAGGTCGTTGAGCCGCACCTGCTTACGCCGCAGAGCCTTGCGCATCCGCGGCACAGCCACCTCGGCCTCCACGTCGTCCCCGACCGGCACAGAAACCATCATCGTCGTGTTGGCCAGGCTGTCGCCGCCGCCGCCACCCGCGGCCATGGAGGCAAGGCGCCGGCGGTGGTGCTGCCGCCGCCCGCGACTGCCGCCGCCGTTGTTGTTGCTGCTGCTCGCCTCGACTTCATCGCCGCCATCGTCGTCGTTGCTGTCCAGGCGCAGGTCGTCCACGTCGTCGAGGTCGGCCGAGAAGAAGCGCCGCCCGGTCGGACTCGGTGGCGGGCTCTCCATCTCGCGGGGGAAGAACGAGCCCGGGCACACAGCGTTTGAGCGGCGGAACGAGTCGGGGATCTCGCTGGTGTCGACCATGTTCAGCGTGACACGGACACGCAGGCGCGAGCCGCGGTCTTCTACCAACACAAACTTGCGCTTCCGGGCCTCGGGCAGGTCCGGGAACAGACCGTCCGGCTGAGGCACGATCTTCTTCGTGCTGACTGCACCCCCGCCGACGCTGCCGGCACTGTGCGCAATGGCCACGGACGATGCCATGGGCGGCAGCGGCGCGCCCCCAGGATAGCCTCCATACGGGCTGAAGACGTGCACCGGCCGCGTATCTGACGACGCACTGGCCGTGGTGGGCACGCCCGGTGGGGCTTGGTGGTGATGGTGTTGGCTCTCGTCGACATACGAGTCTTCTGACTCGGCTGCGGTGAAAGGTTGTCAGCATCTGGGTCCGGGAGGGGGCGATGAACAAGAGAAATGGACATGCCAGACAGGCAAATGAATGGTGGGCAGGCTCCCCTCGGGAGGCCAATGGTGGGGAGGGGAACCCCTTTGACGCCGCTTGGCGAGAATAAGAAGAGACAGAGACATGGCTCAGTCGAGGCACGAGAAGATAGGGAGAGACGTGAGGCAGACACAGGGCCTGAAGAAGGGGCAAACTAAGGAAAGAAACATGGACCAGGGGGCAGGAGGAAAAGGGGTGAGGGGTGTATCAAGCTAAGTGAGGAATGGAAAAGGAGGTCCAGAATGGTGGGTAAGGTAGAGCAACCAGACACCAGGGGGGTGACTAGCCCCGGGAGCAAGGATGCGTGTTGTTGGGATGGTGATTCAAGCAAGGGATGGACAGATATAACTGGGGGGAGGGGCAGAAATGACATGACGGGGGCAGCTCCATCCCATGCGCAGCATGTGAGAAACATGTATGCTGGAAAAATGAATTTGTGGCTCGCTCCAATAAGATGAGGCTTTCCATATCAAGAGAAGGGGGGAAGCTGCACATGGCCATGTAGGTTCCCGTCGATGCCACGCGGCTCGACAAAGGACCCAAACAAAAAACCTCTCCCACCTCTCCGAAGAGGCCCTCTCTTTTATGGCTCTTTTTCACACTTGCTTTTCGGACCATTGGCCGCTTCTCTTGATGCATTCTCTTGTTGCACTGGCTCCTTTACAAGGAACGTGGCCCTGCCTCGTTTCCAGATGACAGAAAAAGCAGAAAACGAAAATCAACGCATGTAAACAAAAGAGAGAGAGGGAGAAAGCAAAAGAAACAAGATGCTTCTTCGGCGTGGCCGTTTGCGGTGTTCCCTGCCAACCGATTCTATCTCTCCAATTTCCCGCCTGGTCCTTTCTCCCAATAGATCCCTCCATCGTTGGCAACGGAGAGGTAAGGACTCGAACAGCAGTTCAAGAAACTGAAAGAATCGGGTGACAAGGAGGGGGGTAGTGGCAAAACAATGCAAAAACACAACAAAACAGGGAGTGAGGTGATAAAGCCCAATGCACAACACCAAGCCGGTAGTGGGAAACACTACATCATAGCAAAAAAACACATGTAGGCTTTGAGAATAGTATACAAGTTCCTTTTTTGTGGTGCACCTGTTTCCGTGGCCTGAGCAGCTTTTTTTAAGGGGGTAGGGATCGAGCGCCTATCAAAAGTATATATCAAACATGTAAAGGCAAAGCGGAAGGGATATGAAAAAGGACCAAGGAAAAAGGAATCTGAGAAATCAAGCCAAGGAAAGGAGAAGCGACAAAAGATAGAAAATCTTTAAAGAACCAGAACCGGATAGACCCAGACTAGGCGACCAAACCCTTTTCCGAAAACAAAAGGAAACAAAAAAAAAAGGGGGGGAACCACAGGAAGAGATATTTTTTCAAGTAAATAAAAAAGGGGTAAATAAAAAGGGGTGC
This sequence comes from Ophiostoma pallidulum, assembly GCA_019925425.1. Taxonomy (NCBI): domain Eukaryota; kingdom Fungi; phylum Ascomycota; class Sordariomycetes; order Ophiostomatales; family Ophiostomataceae; genus Ophiostoma; species Ophiostoma pallidulum. Next base: position 24,492 of record JADHKO010000090.1, on the reverse strand, counting down.
AAGTGTGGGTGGTGTCTTGAGAATAGACGAGGGGTCTTGCAGAAGGTATCAAAAAACGTCGTGCCAAATTCGGTCATAACGGAAAATGAAGAAAGCAGAACACGAAGGAAAGTAGGGAATGAAAAGAAGAAAAGAAAGGAAACAACAATAGAAAAACAAGAAGCCGGTTCAGGCAAAATTCACATCTGGTGGTACATACCAACTTCGTCGCCTGAAGCTTGGTGCTGAGACATACCGTGCATGGGCTTGCCCATAGGGGTGCCGACACTCGGAAGCGTCGATCCACCGAGGTGCGCCGGTGACGGCTGGCCGACGCCCGCAGGCATACCGCCAGAAGCAGAGCTTGCAGACTTGCGTGTCCCCATCTTTGCCATACGGCGAACACGACGGCTCCGCAGACGAGGGTCCTGGTTGCTGTTGCGCCAGCTGTCGACGGCGCGCTGGATGAGACCGCGTTTTCCACGCAGTGGCGGGTTCAGCTGGGCGAGAGCCCAGCCAACGGTGTTGCACTCGCTCTCGTATTGCAGGCGATTGCCTCGGTACTGTTCCCGTGCACAGCAGGCACGAGGGTAGACACAGTTGTCCTGCTTGAAGTCAGGCGACAGCTCTTCGGTAGAGACAGACTCCACGTCGCAGCGAATGGTGTACTCCATCTTCACACGGTCCCGTGAGTACTCGAAAGCAATCCACTGGACACCGTTCTGGTCTTGCCGGACAACCAATGGCGTCGTTGCCGGAATCGGTCCAGGGGCGGCATTCGCATTCACGACGGACGAGCCTGCACTACCGGCTTGGCCAGAAGGAAGAGGGCTCGTTCCGTTCTGCGGTGTGCCGTGAGAAGGATGCTGCGGGGGCTGAGAATGCTGTACGCTCTGTTGGGGGTGCTGCTGATGCTGCTGGTGCTGCGGGTGTTGATGCTGTGGGTGCTGCTGGTGCTGCTGGTGTTGGGGGTGTTGCTGGTGCTGCTGGTGCTGCTGGTGTTGGGGGTGTTGCGCGTGCTGTTGCTGCTGCTGCTGGACACTTTGCTGAGGGTGCATGCTCTGAGCCTGGTGTACCTGGTGGGCCTGGAGGCCTTGCGTGTGCATGCTTTGAGCCTGGAGATTCTGTGCAGCCTGGACTTGGCCCATTGAGAGCGGCGAGGGAGCATTGGGGGGCGCTGGTTGGCGAGAAAGTTGAGGGGTGAGATTTTGAACTTCCATCTTTGCGTGACGCGGGCTGCCGGCCATTGCCGATGCCGGGTTGTGCTGGCTCGGGTGCTGAGCCATTTGGTGGGGAACTGGAGACGGGGCGCCGTGGGACATCATCATGCTGGGCTGCGAGCCCATCGATTGGTGCGGTGGTGGTGCATGCTGGCCATACGGGGACGGAGCAGCACTGGGCGGGAGGGGCTGGTACTGCTGGTGCTGCCCGTAGTACATTTGTTGCTGGTGAAGTTGGGGCGGCTGGCCATAGATGCTGCGTTGTTGATCATGGCCACTTGCCGACGCCACAGAGGCTGGCGAGTTTGACTGAGGTGTGTGGTAAGACATGGGCGGGTAAGGGGGTCTGGACATTGTAGCGGCCATCATCTCTAAAAATGGGAACCGGTCAGAGATCGTGAGACGTAGAAATGCGTTGGCGACGACAACAATAACCAACAGTAACCAAAAACAACAACAACATGGAAAACCCCATGTAGCCAGGAACGGCTTCGTTCAGCAATGCTCACCTGCGGAAGTATACCCACTGTTCGCAGCGGGAGCGGTGTAGGGACTGGACTGGTAGCTGTAGATCTCCTGGGCGTGCTGGCCACTGCTCGGTTGCGGTTGCTGTTGTTGATACACAGGCGTGATGTGATGAGAAGATGGGTAGGATGACGGATGCGGGGGCTGTGGTGTTTGAGCCTGAGAGTGGTGTTGGTGAGGATTATGCTGTTGATGGACAATGCTCGGAGGACGAGAGGGCTGCTGTTGCTGTTGTTGTTGCTGTTGTTGCTGTTGTTGCTGTTGTTGCTGTATATGAGGTGCTTGACCCTGGGGGGGCTGCTGACGAGGCTGATTATGGTGCTGCATGTAGACACCTTGTCAGCAAGGAATAGGAGAAGCAAGACGCGTCTCTAAATGCTCAACAGGACGGTGGAAAAAACAACAGGCCAGGAGAGTATTTTCTGCAGGAGAAAGGAAGAAACGGGAAGGGGGGGGGACTGGCGGGGCATATGCGTCCCTGCTGGTTTAATTATATGTCTCGACACGCAGTAACGAGCAGGGGGGGTAGAGAGCTAGTGTTTTGGAATAGAAAAAAAGGGTGACGACAAAAAAAAACAAAGAACTCGGGAGCCAGGGTGCCAAGTCTTATTTGCGGTGATAAGAAATAAGGGCGTAAAAATAAGGGGTGGGAGAAGGATGATTTGCGGGTGAGGCGATAGCTGGGACCACATCACCTGCTCGAAACCAGTGCACACGGGATAAAAAATAAAAACCAAAAACAAGCGCCTTGCAGACAACGTGCGAGTGCGGGTGCGGGTGGCTCAAAAAGGACGCAGGCAGTGGTCGACTTTGAACGCACAGCAGGAACGGCCACACCCAAAACCAAAACCAAAACCAACACACAAGCGAAGCGGGTTCAAAAGCCTCGACGGAAAGCCGAGCGAGTCGAGGACAGGCCTTGCCTGTAGCAGACAGAGTGCGGTGGTGTGGACCAGCTGTCTGTTGGTCGCGACAGGGGGGAGCACGGTTCAAAATAAGGGGGCCAACAGGGAATGGGGGCAAACTCGTACTAGGACTGGGCATGGGTGGACGTCTTCGAGGATGACGATGAGGAAACGGGGGAGGACGATGCGGGGGGTGGTGGACGAGGACGACGATGCATACGTACAGAAATCTAGACGGGGCCAGCAAAGATCGTGGGAGGGAGGATAAAGGTAGACGGGAAAGAAGAGGACCGAAGCAGACGAGTCGGAAAGAAACTGCAAGGAATATGAAGACGACAAGGGAAGAGGTGCACAACAAGCTTGTGGGGGGGAGGAGGAGGCAAAGAGAGGGTGACCATGCTCTTATGTAGGCAAGGGCAGGATGGCGAACGACGAACGAGACTAAAATAAATGAAAACAGGAGAAACACATGGAGGATCTGTGTCGCAGGCCGGGGGGGATTTTTAGGTTTTCTTTTCTCTTCCCTGGTTGAAGATGAACTTTCTTAACCACGGAAAAGTGGACACTGGCAGGCAACGGGGCGGGGGCCCGTAAAATTCGGGGGGAGCATGAATCTTTGAGATGAGCCAGTGCAAATGAGGTTTGAATGGAGGACAATGGAGGAGAGGGTCCAGGATCAAGGATACTCATCTCCAGGGGGGGGGGTGTTTGGTACGAGGCATCGGGAGGGGGGAATAGGGGGCGTGGGAAAATGCAAAGGGATTCAACGGGTAGTGTGCTTTGGTGGAAGGATGGATGGCCAATAGGCTATGGATGCTGCAGAACCCACCGAGTCTGCAGAGCCCACCCACTCGGTGATTGCCCAATGGGGGGACCACGCACCGGGACAGGGCCTCGGAGAACAGGGGATGTGGGAAGAAACCAGCCGGGGGTTTCGAAAGACTGGAACTCGGGTGTCTCCTCTCCCCTTTTGCTCCCCCCCACCCTAATCCCAAACTCGACAAGGGCGGTGTGTGCAGAGAAACGGTCCTTTGTCGTTCTTGACCCAGCCGTCCTTGTAGCACGCGCCACAGGAAATGCGGTGCCGCCCCCTGTACGGAGTACGCACGCTCCCACATCCCGCCAGGCAGCTCCGATGCCCACTGCCCCGATGCCCACTGGGCAATCTGAGGGCGGTGCAGCAATTCGCCTCTGGCACGCGTGCAGTAGCAGTGCGCCAGACCAGCTGTCGTGACTCGAGCAGCAAAAAAAGACCATCCGCCGGTCCTGCATCGAACCATCCCAGACACGATGCAACCCCAGGACGCACTTGCTGTGGGAGGCTGTGTCCTCGTTGCTATCGGCCCCATCCAAAGTATAGAAAAGACTGGCGGCGCATCGTGGTGCAATCGAGATCGTGTGTTCGATCACCTCCAGCAGTACCGTGTTCGTGTCATCGCGTGCTGTGCTCTCTCGTCTTGCGCCTGTCTCTGCAGGGAATTCTGAGACTTTCAACTGCCAACTAGACAGAGAGAGAGACAGACGAAACAGACAGGCAAAGCCAACGGCTGCTGGTCGCCGCTCCGCCGCTCCAGGCGACTAACACCGGCTGGCCAACCGCCTAGCGGACATAGTTCATGTGGCTCGAGGCACAACCAGAAAGCAGAGCGAGAGAGAAGGGGGGGAGGCAAGTAGGAATCAAAATGTACCCGCGTGGCGCTAGATCAACTGTGGGCTGGGCGTTGTGTGGGATGGAGCGCCCTAGTGTTTAGTGAAACAGAGCCACCCCTGCAATTCAACCCTCCTCTCCCACAGACCTCGAAAGCAATGCCTCGTGCTAGTCCAACGAGCAACTTGGTCTTTCTGGAAGCAAAACTTGTTTCCATGGACAGGCTGTTCGGCAGAGAGTGGAGGGGGGAGGGGGAGGGGTGCAGGAACGGCCACAACAAGGGGCAAGGTGACCCTGGGGAAACAGCAGATGAAGAAGACGATGTGATATAAAGGACGAAAGGGAGAAGGAGAATTCAGACCATGAGAGCGCTGGAAGACGCGCCGCGGGCAAGTCTGCAACTAGCTGACAAATAGCTGTTGATGGAAGAAAAAAGCGGTGACGGAGGACCGTCGGGACACCAAGACTAGACTTGACCAGTAGGAATGAAGAGGAGAAAGATCGGGCGAGGTCACGGTCGAGGGCAGAAAAAAGCAAAAATCGAAAGAAAAGAAAAAGGGGGTGAAAACAACAACCGGTTTGGCTAGTAGGAAAGAAATGCCAAACAATGAAAGAAGGGACAGAAGCGCAAGAGACAGAGAAAAGGGAACTCACGTCGTAAGGTTCTTCTTTAGCCCGGACCGAAGCCTGGCGGTGTTGCTGGGCCATTGTCAATCCCATCAGCATGGATGTGTGAGGAAGCTGCAAGGCAAGAGGTTCCATGTCAGCAGAGAACATTCCAAATCATCACAGAGACCCCCCTCCAATGAACCACCAACGTGAATAAGAGACGGGGAGAGGGCAAGCATGAGGGTGAGAGTGAGGGCGATGTCCACAGGGGCGCCGCCTCCGATCCCAGGCGCTGGACCTAGTCCGGCCATGAACAAGGCAGGATGCAGGAGGCACGACACCGCGGTCACGGTGTTATCCGGTCTGGGGCCGTGGGGTAGACCGCTTCTGGGGGTGAGTCGACAATAACAACCGCCACAGATGGGGTGAGGGACGATAGTAAGGGGGAAGGGGGGAGGTGGCTGAGAGGGGCGAACAGACAGTCTGGAAATGCCACGAACAGGGAGGGGTGTGTGTGTGTAGAAGTTGTGAGAGGCCAGTCCGAGTCCGTGGGAGGCGGGTGGTAGGTCTGCGCGTGTGCCGTTGAGTCTGCTTGGGCGTTCTCAGGCGAAGAAAAGGCACGAGCAGGTGTATGCGGCGGCAGCTGCGCGGCGGACGCCTCGACGATATCGTGGGTTTGGCGGGAAAGAATGTGCGGGAGAAGTGCAGCTGCAAGATATTTGTATGTTTATTTGTCGGTCAGGGTTGAATATGCGCCTGGGTGTCAACCCGGTTTTCGAGGGTGGCCGTGCACACGAGACGACCGGGGAGGGGGAGAAACAAGACGCAAAACGGAACAATAAGAGAGTGGAAAGGCAAGAGGCTCGGAGAAAATCAAGCAGACGCTGCACAGGGGAGGGGGAGGGGAGAGAGAAGAGAAGGGAGAATACCCCCCAAAAATACAGAAAATAAAGATAATAAAGAAAACAATCGAGCAGGGACCGGGGAGGCGACGAGCAGGAAGTTAAAGACGATGTGCAAGGTAGGGATGCGCGGAAGACAGGGAAGAAGAACGAGAGAAGACGGGGAAGGCGAGGAGACATCGGAGCACAGAAAACGTCCCGAGCCTTTGTTTCTATATCACCGGCGTCCCCTCTTTTTGTCTCTTGTTGTTTTCGACAAGACTCACCCCGGATGGCAACTATGACAAGAAAGGCCTCGCGGGCGCGGAAGGCGTGGAGCTAGGGCCAAAATGGAGATGTGAAGAGAAGGGTGAGGAAGAGGAAGAGGAAATCGTCAAGAGTCGGAAACAGCCTCAAGGCTGCTGTGGATGTCGTAGTACGGAGTATTCGTTCGTACTCCGTAGTGCGTCCAGGCAGGGTCCAGGCAGGGTCCAGGCAGGGTGCTGTGATCATAATGCCGAGGGTGCCTGGCTGGTAAATCTGAAACGGCGTGGAGCTGGAGTCTAATCAGAAAACGTAAAATGTCAGCCACGCCAGAAGCCGTTTGATTTCAAGGTTGGGAGGGTCTCGCTGGGTGGGCTCTCTGTGTTTCGTTTTTTTTTTTTCTTCTTCTTTTTTCCTTTTTCTGTCCACCGTCTTTGTTTTCTTCTTCTTCTCTTGGTGGGAACGCCGTGACAGCCCCTCTCTGCCGGGCCCCCCTTTTCAATGCTGATTTGCGACTGGATCCCTGGAAACAGCTCCGGATAAAAATAGAAAGAAAAAGAAAATAAAAATGGCCACGTAATAGGGGCCGGAGAGGAAAGCAGCACCACACTGTACTCCGAACAGGCTCCCGCAAAGGGCACAGCTCAACCTGCACGGCTGACAGACAGAAGACGCCTGGCAAGGGAAAGCCGCGCTGCCTTCTGCCATCTGAAGTGGTAGGTGCGCCTCCCGGCGAGGCCCCCTATCCCCACCCCGGTCTTTGTTCTTGCTGTTCTTGTTGTTGTTGTTGTTGTTGTTGTTGTTGTTGTTGTTGTTGTTGTTTTATTCTTTCTCCTTCTTCCGTGGTTTTCTTGGTCCTTCTCTCGGCCCTGGATCGTATTGTCGACGTTTCATGCCTTGCTGTTTTCGCTCAGCTCCCCGTAGTGCCCGCCGCCGTCCCAATGACAGGACCATTCATACGATTCCTCAAATGGAATTAGGGTGGAACGCTGCCGAAATTGAGGCAGGACTGCATGTGCCAGAGGCTGACCCACGCTGACAGGAGAGTGGGCACGCGATGGTGGGCACTACCTGGCCTGGCATGTGGGAGAAATGTCGGCAGTGCTGTGGGAGACGGCGGAGGTACATATCAGACAGCTCCACGAGCTCCCGCTGGGTGGGAGTGGCAGGGTTGTGCTGGACAAGCGCAGCCGGCGAGGCCTGGTCTAGTCTGGCCGGCCGGACTCACAGGGGAGCGGGCGGGCTGGCACACATACTCCGGAGTACTTGTAGTTGAACGGAGTACGTCGTATGAATATGGCGGCAGTCAATGCAGCCACGGGGAAGGGAGGGAAATGGCAGGGGCCAGAGGCTGCGTACGTCGTAGTGGTAACGACCAAGACGGCCGACGCGCACGCATCAATGCAACAGACGCAAGCAGACGAGCGGAGCGCACGGCGGCCAAGCAAAAAAAGGAAGAAACAGGAACGAAAACAGGCAGCGGACAAGGCGGGAATCCTTCAGGCCAACCATCAAGACGTAAAACAGCCCACAAAAGAACGAAATTGCAACGTACCGTTGGTTTGGGAAGCTGGTGCAAAGCAAATGGCCCGGCCACGATGCACAGAACTACGACGTGTGTCCTCGAATCGGGCAGCGGTTGTCAGACAGTCGGCTGTCCCTGTCTTGCTTGGGCCCTCCCGCAACCTTGTGTTGCCAGCGTTTCCGCCAAACTCTCCGCGCAGGTGAGAATATTCGGAGGCAAGTCGCACGTGCACCGTAAACGACAGAAAAGAGACACACACGAGGCGTGTCTGTGTGTCTGTTTTTCCGTGTGGTAACTGCTGCCCTTCCGATTTCCGGCTATCTCAGGTCTGGCGGAGAACTGGCCAGGCCAGGCCAACTGAGAAAAGTGGCAATGATAGGCCACAAGCACGCGGCCTTGCTAGGAAAGGAGCGCACAGGGGTAGCCTGCAGTCGATGTGCAGCTCGCAGATTGTCTGGGGGGCATGAGACAGGGGGTGGGATTTTGCAGCTCCACCAGGGAGACAAAGGAAACCAGGGCGCGAGAGAAAAGGAGGCCGGCCGGGCGCTGGGGGGGGAGGGGGGGGAGGGGGGTGTGCAGGGGAAATTGTTCCGACTGCCGGTCTAGGGTTTTTGCACTCCCCAGCGTCGCGTTGAGCAGGGCGAAGCCGCGTTCAAGTTGTCTTTCTTTGTCGAAATTCTTGTTGTCATGGGGGGAAAGGGTGACGGAGAAGAGGAGATAGTGAACAGCAACAGAAAGGGCCAAATGGTACATCAACCGCAAGCTACGAGCACAACTACAGGACGCCGGAGGAAGGGACGAGGGCCGGCGAGCCTCCTTCCCATTTTGATTTTCCAGGGCAGGAAGGATCGAAGAAACCGGAGAAGGAGAGCCACGGAGGACTCCGCTCGAGCATGCTGGCGGCATATCAGGCTAGGAAAGAGCGTTTTGACCAAGAAGGAACAGCCCGCACGCAACCACAAGCGAACGGGGTAAACAGAGAGGGAAATTTCTCAATCTTAGCAAGAAATAGCAAATAATAAATACGAGTTCGCCGTACATGTATGTACGTCGTAGTGCTCGCAAATAGAAAATAGAAATATAAAAAAAAAATAGACTGCATGCACCAAACTAGCGACTACCTGGCAGATGATGCAGACAGGGCAAAAAGGGGAAGGTGCGTTGGACAGTTGTGTGGGGGGGCTCAGAGCGAGTGCGGGACAGTGGGTTTATGACGCAGCGCGCTGAAGAAGGCAAGATGGAGAATAGTTCGTGGAAGGAAGGTGTTCTTTTTTTTTGACAAAAGCAGAAGATCTGTCTCGGGTCGCACTTGCCAGCGAGAAAGGCCTCCCGGGATTAAGGACATCGAATTCCCATAGCATGTACTCATACGGAGTACAACTATTGGGTATTGTAGCGCGGGAAGGCGGGACCCTCAAAAAGAAAAGAAAGAAAGGAAGAGGGAAAGAGCTACGGAGGACTCGTACTTGTCAAGAGCGCAAGCTCAACGTGGGCTAAATAGCATCGGTAGAGAATTCGACGTCCCTACGAAGTACACGGGCCAGCCGAACAAAAAAGGTTCGCACGCCAAAAGCCTAGCAGCAGATAGCGCCAGGGGGGGTCAACAAAGGAAGGCATCGCACTCCGTTGTCGCTGGAAACTGCTGGAGGAGGGGGGGGGGGGGGGGGCGAACGCGAAAATAGTCCAGAAGGAGGCAATAATCCGCGTGCAGCCAGCCAATATTGCTCGCAATACTCAGTAGTGAGATGGCAGGTTCGGCGGGCCTAGCGCAGAGGAAAGAGCATCCGAGTAGAGACGGGAGGGAAGGAGACGATGAGGAGACAGGACGGAGGAAGGAGGGGCGCAGAGACGATGAGAATAGCAACAAATAAAATAAAAACTCAAGACGCAAGACACAAGACACAACAAAGGCACAAAAAAAGAAAGGCGACAAGCCCACATCATACATCCAAAAATATCCACGAGTGGCAGAAGCGGGCTTGCCGCCGGCAAAGGACGGTGAGCGAAAGCCGACGGCTTCATTGGCCCCCAACGCATGCCAACAGCCGCGGCCCCGTCCACCAGCCAGATTCCTCCAGGCTTACGGCTTCTGTCTCATTGGAACGTTCTGCCCGCGAGTAGCGGTGGCAGCCGAACGATTGGGCACGGTGCACGGCTGGAGGCCAGTACCGACATACCGATGTATTCAGATACACATACCGATCCGGCGGGATTGTGCTCCATGTTAGTCTTGGCCAGCGTGGGTGGTACGGAGCTGGGTGTGGTGAATGGAATGTTGGACTGAACAACGATTCCTTCTGTGCAGTGGCCAACAATGCGTCGCATCGGAAACACGGACAAGAGCTAACTGGATGTACAGATGGACGATGTACGGAGCAGGACATCTTTCTTACCTTACCACGCGACGAGCGGCCTGGCCCAGCAAGGCAACGGACCAGGCCCTGCATGGAGGAGGCCCAAATCGAGAGACCTGCAGCAAGCCTTGGCCACTGGCCACCACCATCCCAGTGGAGGGGGGGCGCCATCGAGACGAGCAGCTGGGAACCCGCTCTGTGCGGGACCTCCGAAAGTGTCTGGCTGCCGGGTTTTCTGCAGACAACCCAGGCACGGCCCCAACTGCGTGCATCATCTCTCTACGGGTACGGGGCAGGCAGCCAAGCGAGCCAAGCGAGCCAAGCGACCAGGCCGGCCGACTCTTGGGAGATGGGGGCCCTACACCGCACTCGTCCAAGTGCACCCAGTCCTGAGACAGAGGAGGGAGTGGGGAGCTATGGCCCAGAGGTGACACGTCGATGGCTGGCCAGCTGGGGTGCGCGCCTTAGAGACAGCTCCACCCAGCGCCGCGGAGTGTCCACCGCAGCTGATATGTGGCCGATGGGCCAACGCCACGGCCGGTATCCAATCCATGTCTGGCTCCCAAGGGGTTGGCAGAAACGGGGTGGCAGCTCGGCAGGCATCGTCAAAGACAAGAACATCCGAATATCAGGTACTCGCACATGGGACGTCTTGCATCTGGCAACGTGCACAACGCATGGCGAACAGGAAACAGGGAAACGAGACCGACGAACGTTACGGTAAACGGAATATGGTCCCTGCCCACCAGCATTGGCCAGCGGAATAACGACCCGCAGCGGTGGACTTTACGCTTTACGTCTCCTTTAGAGCGACAACACCGTCCGCACCTGGACTTGGGTTCGCTATCAGTCCACCAGTCCGTCGTCCATACCTTTTGAAATTGGCGGGTCAGTGGCTGTTTGAGCCATCCAGAAGAAGAACGAGCAAGATAGGCCATACGTCGTATGCACCATCATGCAGAAAGGCAAGACAGCGTCGGTCTAGAGCACGGAGGATCGCACGCAAGTATCTTACCAGATGCACCTGACAGCACTGGGGGGGCCGCGCTGCAGCAGATTTGGATTGGGTGCCATCAACACCGCGCTACGGAGTGGGGAGCCTTCAACTGCAACAACGACACTTTCTTTTGGCGCGTTCCTATTTCTGGTTGGCGACGACAGTCTCGGTCTCCGCCAAGGCCACCAACTTGTGGTCCATATATTGGAGGGAGAAGAGATGAAAGAACGAAGTACAAGAAGAGAGGGAAAAGGGCACCACATCAGGAGAAAAGACGCGCCACTGCCGAAACTCCGAGTAGCGTTGCAGCATCTTGCTCACACAAGCAAAGCCAAAAAGGAGAGAAAAAAAGAATAAGAAATACAGCAGATACAACAAAAAAAAGAGAGAGAAAAAACGGGACGGATGTCGGCTGGCCCGAGACGACAAGTATGCCTCCCCGCACAGCTGACATCGCCTTTGAACAGCAGGACAAAAGAAAAAAAATCACGCACATCGCAAAGTCTTTGAACGAAGTGACTTTTCTCCCCCTCTCCCCCATGCCAGCGTACCCTTGCCCTGTTCTGCTTCTTTCTCGAAGCCGTTCCCGGCGCGGTGGCTCCCGCTGTTGGCTTGGCCAGCGGTGCATCTTTTCCAGGGGTAAAGTCACAGGGGACATCCTAGGGGTGCCGCGTTCTCTCTGAGAATCCGGAGTTTGGCAGGGGTGCATGGGCGCGGACAAAGGATGTGGGTAGCGAGTATCACAGGTACGCGTAAGATATGTATGCTCTGAACCGGATCTCGCTCACGCTTGGAACTGCACAGGAGAATACAACGTATTTCGCCCTCTCTGCAACGACCGTCCCAATCTCCCGGCCGGCAAGACGAACGGGCGCTCACACTTTCGGAGTGTTTTATGCTTCTCGGTGGCACATCTCCAACAGCTGCACAACAACGACGTACAAATACGTCGTAAGATAGGACGTATTCCATACGAGGAACCAGGAGAGGACGGAGAGGACCTGTCGGCTCTCGGGGCTTGCGAGATGAATGGCCCCATACTGCTGCAGTTTGGGCACAAGTACCCCCCCCCCCCCCCGTCTCTCCGGTGGACAGGGTTGGCGGGAGCCGTTGAAGGGAGAAGGGAGCCAAAAAAAAATTAATGAGCAGGGGGGTGGCCAGGTGGCAGACAAGGGGGACAACAAAGAAGAGTGGGAGAAGGAAAAAAGGGTAAAAGGGGACGGACCTCGCAGAGGTCAGCACTAACCATACGAAGTAAGATACAAGTACCGTCGTACTTTGCACGCACATGCGTACCTGCGTGTGTTTAGAGTACGAGTGGTCGTATGATACCAACCACCAGCACAACGTCAGAGCACGGGGGAAGGGGGACTGCTGCCCAGGGCTCGTGCTCGTGCTCGTATCTCGCTCGCTGGCGTGCGCTGCTGCTTTCTTCATCTTTCTTCTTCAGTTGCTCTTGGCTGCTGGAACATACCGGGTTATCGAGTACAAGTACAAGTACTTCTTTTGTAGAAATTGGAGGGGCTTCAGTGGGGAGTCAGCCGAGGAGAATCCAAAGGACGGGGAGGTAGGAGTGGGTGTGTGTGGGTTTGAGGCTGTCAGCACCCTTGTCCAGGCCCCCCTCCCCCCCTTCTAGACACTCTGTTCATTAGTACGAGTACGGAGTTCACTCGTATTCCTCCCTCCCCCGCATCAGGTTGCAGCGACAGGGAGAGAGACGAGGCAGAACGCAAGGCTCACAGTTACATTGGACAGGCTCGATGGGATGATGGCCAACACGGAAGGGAGGGAAGCCCGCTCTGCTCCTGCAGGACGACTGTTTCTGTGCATACCAGCACCGACGGCAACTTCCGCGGCGTCGGGCCCGAAAGGACACACACTACTCCGTACAAGTACGACGCATATATATATATATATTGTACTTACCGGTATCTTTTGCTCGCGTATGCGGAAGGATTGTCCCTCATACGATGATCAGCCTCAAACGGCCAAAACGTGCGCGACGTGGACAAAATACCAGTGCTCGGACGCACCCGGCGCACCAGCTGCTTTTATGCACGTTGCGACGAAACCGCCAGCATTTTTTTTGGTCGGGTTCGTCTGGCGGAAAAGCGGGAAAGCGGGAAAGGGAACGCCGACCAGGAGGGGGAGAAGGCGACGGAGGCCCGGTTCGCGCACACGAGGACAGGCTTTGCCCTCGGTTCCTCGCCCGGGGGATGCGGCTCGCGTCGTTCCTTTGCGTGTGCCCTGCCGCGGTTTAGTCTTGGAGGTTTTTTTCTTCTTCTTTTTCTTTCCGTACTGGTACGAGCACGAACGAGGTCGGCGGCCGTCAATGTTGTATCCTACGAGTTCGTGCACCCCGTACACATGTACGAGCATGCGCCGCTGGAGACGCGAGAATGGCCCAGGCTGGGCTGTATGCACGCTCTCCCACGTTGATGTTTTGCTTTTTTCTTTTTTTTTTCCTCCGTTCTTTCTCTCTCGCGAAGCTATTAATTTAACGCACTGCACAAAACGTATGGTAGCGCGCCTGAAGACAAAAAGTGGGTCTGTTCCTCGTGCTTCTCCGTCGAATGTACTCCGTACTCCGTATTTACTCCGTACCGTTGGCCGTTTTCCTTACTTTCTCCAAGTATTTCCTCCCGGTACTTGTACGCGCTCCGTACTTTGTGCACAGAGTGTGTGCATGTAACTTACATAACTCCGTAGAGACTCGTAAGACTACTTTCTTCTTCCCGCCACTGTGTTGCCGGCCAGTGTTCTACGACGTATTTTCAGGGGTTCTTTCCTTCTTCGTCTTTTCTTCAACGGCACAACGACCGAAGGCCGAAAAAAGGGGGGGGGTATGGTGCGCTAATAATGTGGGTCTGGAAAGACCGTAAGGGAGCACGACACAGGAACATCCGCTGCAAAAGTGCTCCGAATATTATCTTCGTGTGCGTTAGAAAAGAAAAGGAAGAAGAAAATGGGCTCCCCAAGGCAGCACCCTCTTCCATCGGGGGATCTTTTCCTTCCTTTTCCTTTTCTTTTTCTTTCTTTCTCTTTTCTTCTTTTTTTTGTCTCCTTTCCTTGAAGGGTTAGCTGATAGTCAAGCAACGTTGCTAGGCGCTTTTTTTTTCTTCTTCTTTTTTTTTTTTGGCCCGCTGCGCTTCGTCGTGGATAAATGGTATATCTTTTTTCTTGGCAGTCCGTTCGCCAGTTTGCTCCGGGGACGCTTCCGCCACATTCTCATTCGCCTGTCTGTGCGTTTCCTCCTGTGTCTCTCCCGAAACGGAATAGGGGTTTCGTCCGGCGTTCAAGGAGAGGCGTGTCACAAACAGCAGCTGTCGAAAATCAACTACGCGTCCGGAGCACGGAGTATGTAATTACAGCGCGCACGAGGGCGTGCGGGAATGGTCATGTTGTTCCTCGTCTCCGTAGTCGGAAGTGGGATCCTCGATGGAGAGGAGTCTGTCCTGCCGCTACTTTGTATTGGTTAGTTGAGGTTGTTTTCTGCCTCGTTTTTCTTATTTCCCTTCTCTTTGGTCTTGTTCCTTAGCCTCCCGCCTTTTGCTTTGTATTGGCTGGTGTACGATGCATCTCGCACACATATGTATATCTGTCCCGTCGGTTCTATGGCGGGTGTGTTTATTGTTCTCCTGTGGCCTATGAATAGGACAATACGAGCAATGCAATCAATATCTGAAAACTAGTGAAATGGACAAGGTGGACAGTCAAAAGCAAATAACAGTCAGTGAACCCCCAAACAATGCGGATCAAAAAGAACGGATGCAACAACAAACTTTCCGCGGGCCACAAACTGCTGCCGACATGTTGAAACGCTTTCCGACGTCGTGGCTGTCGCTGCTGCGTTTTGGAACCCTCCGAAGCTTACTGGTCCGTCATCCGCCCAGCCCGGAGGCTGCTTCTGGAGATGGGGGCAGGAGCAGAGGCAGGGCAGAAGAGAGGACGAGGAGCATTGTTATCTGGCGCTGGTCAAACACGTCGCGTTGATAACAAGGCCCTCTTGTCCGATGCTCGAGAATGACTGCATGCGTTCCAGGAACTGGGGGGGTGAGGGGGGGTCCCATATACTTTCTTTCTTTGCTTCTTTCTCTTCTCCCCTCTTTCCTTTCTGAGACCACCCCCCAAAGTCACCGCCATGTTGCAGACCAACGAAACAGATTACCTCGCACGTCATGCCCTGCCAACATATATCAAACAACTCGCTATAGCCCAGGATGCCACCTCCAGCGATTGCTGCTCCGAATTTCCAGCAGCTAAGGCGGACAAGGATACGATGACAACAGCACCAAGAACAGCAGCAGCAACGTCGTATTGCCCTGCTTGGATATAACATGTCACAAAAACAAACAAGGTTTGCAAGACGAGGGGAAGGGCCACTGTACGACGCGCATACGACGTAAAACTCGCACAAACTACAGAGCATTACGTATGTTTGGTTCTCCCTACAACGACCACGTATTGTCCTTTCCATGTATCTTATCTATCCTACAAGCACTCTAACCGAGCCCCGGCTCCCCCTCCTCCCCCCCCCCCCTCCTTCCCTCGCCGCAATCCACTCCCTGCGCCGGCTGCTTCCCAGAAAACCTTATCCCCCTACCTCGCCCGCCCATGATCCCTGCTGGACGAGGATGGGACCAGCCGCCCAAGGCAGAATGCCAGGCAGAGTCAGGGGAGGCAAGATACATACATATACGAGCAAGAGGGTACGGAGCAGAGAGTAGTTTGCTTGTCCGTCAACGGGAGAGCGGGAGCGGCGGTCCCGGCGGGAAGCGTACGTCGTAATAAGTTAGGATACCCCGTCGTACACATACAGGAAAAGATACGACGGGCTTTTAGGTCAACACGCATACTCAGAAACAACTATCTGCGAAAAGCCGGGGGGCTCCGGCGAGGGTTGTCTTATCAAGAAAACAAAGTTCTGGTGATTAGCTAGGAAAAGTGGAAGAAAAGGAAGAGATAGAACAAAGAGCAGGCCGTGCCTTGACCCAATCCAACTCTTAGACAGCTCTCAGGTTTATTTTCTTCTCTTCCTCACCCCTTTTGCTTTTCCCGCCTGGCGCCATGCACATTGCTACCCGACGGAGTCCGTGGAAGAGAGAGATACAACTACGCCGTATGTGTACTCGTACACGGTATCTTGCGTCGTATGCGGGTCCGGCCTGCTCTCCAACTTCCCGTCCCTCTGTTCCCCATCCTCCGTGCACCCTCTCCTAAAACACCATGCCTTTGGAGAAACGGCACCCCTTCTCATTTCTCCCCCACCCCACCCCCTTTTTCCATCTTCCTTGCTCGGAGTCTTGTTTCGCTCAGATTGGAATGGGGGCCAGTAACGTCCAGGCCCCCCTCCCGCCCCCTTACCTCTGTCTTTCCCCCCCCCACATTATGCACGCTTCTTACGCACGCCGTTTGTTTGACCCACTTGGCCGCGAGAAAGACAAAAAGCAAGGTAGGGAAGAGCAGGAGGCGAGGAGAACGGCGGGCGTAGAAACGTCGTCGTCAGAGAACAACGACAGGTATGCATACGAGCAGCATATAGGGTGCGCGGACAACACCAGCAAGCAGGATACACGGTGCATACGAGTACGGAAGATACAAAGTACTCGTACGCATGCAACTTCGCAAGACACAGGCTGTATGTCGAGCCAGGACGTTGCAGTGATGTGACTCGACAAAACACCAGTCGACTGGCCAGACAGAGGGGAGGCAAAGAGGCAGACGAAACAGGGGAAAAGAGGGGGGGGTGCACGACATGCAGAGCACAGAGTACTCTGTAGGTGTGTTCCATGCTTCGTTGACAGAACACACCAAGCAAGTTCCGCGGTCCGAACGCCGCTGTGCTTTCGTCCTTTGATATGGGAGCAACCTCCTCTTGCCATCGCCTCAAAAAATAATGTTGTTAAAGGGGGGAGGGGGTGTCATACTCATTGATGCGGACTTTGGTTTATTCATTTTATCGTTATCCCTTTTCTTTTCTCTCTCTTTTTTTTCTTCATTTGTACTCGTATTTTCCATAAAATAATAAAATCCAATGGCCCCTGTTCCCTTCCTCCCCCTTTCTGTTTTTCACATCTCCTCCATTTTTACGCACGTAAAACGAAAACGAGAGACAGGGCCATTTGACCGACTGTCACAGAAAACAAACAAGAAAAATAAGAACGAGAAAAAAAAGGCCAACGCCTTCTATTATTATCCACGTGTATGACAATATCACACGAATACGTTATAGTATGTATGCTCCGGTTCCCCCGTTTAGGAGCCAACCAGAAAACAAAGCTGCAGGCTGCTGCAGCTGCAGCTGAATGAAGGGCGGGAGAAAAAAAAACAGGACGAGGGGGGAGGGCCAACGAAACTGCAGACGAGAACGGCGTCGTCACTCTGTGCTACGACGGACAGCACACACCGCCATCCTGACCCATCCCTCCGAATATCAGATGGTGTGTATGCATATACGAGGGTACGTGTACACGACGTACGAACCTCTTCCAGAGGATTGGTTGGTGGATAAACCGCAGAGCCACTGTCGCCAAGGGGGTAGGGGGGCGAGGGGCGACGCTCTCCAAGACGCAGGGGACGCTCGACAGAAGGCGGTGCATGCCCTTGACACCTAGCTCTCTCTGTACCCCTCTGCACGACAGGAGGACAAACGCCACCTTAATCTTCCGTACGGGACTGTACGACGGGAGGACAAGTTGCACGGCGGCAAAAGGAGTGGTGACAGAAGCACGACAAACGTACATTCTGTATCTGCGCGAGCACAAGAGGGGCCGGGGGGGGGGAGGGGGGGGAGGGGGCTTGAGCGAGGGCGAGGAAGGGTGCATTCCAGCACAGGAATACTTTCTCGTAGGATCAAATGATGGAAAAGCGTAGATGGAGCCGGTATGCTTCGGAGACCAAAAAAAAAAAAAATTCAAAAGGGCCCCTGTCACTGCCTCCCACGCACGCTTTTTCTCTCCCGTCCTTCCTGGCGCAGAGGAAACGGCCAGGGCCACTGACAACGAATCAACAAGTGTTGGTGAGGGTAGCATGCAAAATAGGGGAAGGGGGTGCTTCGAAAGAAGGGGGGGGAAGCACGGAAGGGGACGGCGGGCAGAGGCGCGGGAGGCACGAGTAGGAGAAGGGGGCGAGGGAGTGGAAAATGAAAAGGGAGTGTGAGATGGATGGCGACAACAGCCGACATTGTGGACTCGGAGACTTTGTCACCGCATGTACTCGAAGACGGGCGGGGGTGTTCCTAGCGAATCGACTGGCCAAAACACCAACAGGCCAACAGCGCCGGGTAGAGTTGAAGGGAGGGGGGGCGTGTGTGCTGAGAGCAAGAGCCCTCCATGGAGCTCCAGGCAAGGCCGGCGTTCACGTCGAACGAGAGGCATAGAGAAGGGCGATACAAAGGGCGGCTGGCTGTTGGCGGGAAGAACGTCGGACCCTGGAGCAAGAAAACAAGAAACCAAGAAACCATGAAAACAAAGACTAGGCAAGGACTGTTTAGCATGCCTCGATGGGACGGCGACGACGACGAAATCCTCCCGAGGGCCGGTTGCCTGTTGTCCAAGCAGATGCCGCAGACACCGACGTCGGTGCACTGCCCATTTCACGGTGAGTTTCAGGGGAATACGTTTATGCGGACGAGTACACGCAAAGTATCCTACGCCGCATGTGCATCGTATACTACGTATATGTATTTTATATGTATATATGTATATGTATCTTATGTATATGTGCAGCTGTGAGATCTGGAAACTGTCGGGCCCTGTGCTACTGGGAGGGTGTGCTGCCCCTTCGCCCAGCAGGGTCATCCCCGAGGACGGCAGACAAAATACAGTAGAGGACATGGGCTGGAGGGAGGTGGGAGGCAGAGAATAGGGGTGTGCAGGACGTCGTAATCCTCATAGGATCATACTCTGTACGGGGTACGAGCACATTTATTCCATGGAGGGCACGTCGTAGACGGGAGGTTGATGCATGGTTGTTTCTCTTGATAGATTGCAGGGCACTCTAGGAGTTTTCGTCGTCTCATGGGATGCTTGATCTCGTCCGCGACGGACAAGGAAACCCCGCAACGGCAGGGCATGCCACCTTTTCCCAGGGACACACGGGATGAGACGACCTCAGCCGACGTGCCAGGGAGGAGGGGGAAACAGACAATAACAAACATCACAGGGGTGGTCTGCAAGCATGTAAGAAACCCCTGCAATAAGATAGTGTATCTTGCTGGGAAGGGGGGAGGGGGGGGGGGCTACGAGGGTTTGATCGACGCCTGGCCACAAGACGCGCGTGGGAAGTCAGGGATTGCGAGATCAGGACTTGCTGGAGAACGGTTAGCAAATAGAGAGGGAAAGGCTGGCCGGGAAGCCTGGAGACATGTCTATCAAAATGCAGAAGAAAACATAAGAACGGCAGAAGAAAACAAACAGGAGGGCAAGGAAGGGAACTGCGGCGAGTCCTCGTACGAGAGGAGAGGCACTACAAGACACGAGAACATGTAGTTGTTTATGAGAGTTGCACGGCGATGTCGTCTTGGGGAAAGGGAGCTTACTTTGACATACACGCACTCTCACAAACAAAGACAACCGGCCAACAAGCAACAGACAAAGAAGAGAACCGGAAAGGTGGCATTGGAGCTTGCTGAGACGGGTCAGAGGCCGAATGGGGCCGTCCCATCGTGACCTCGCACCCCCTGGCCTTCGAGAAAGAAAAGGCACGACGCAGAAATACGACGTACGGAGGCACAGAGGCGACGACCTACTCGTAGCTGCCGATGCCACGGTGGGCCTGGCCTGCCACGTTCTGGGGGGGAGGAGGGAGGGGGGGAGGGGTTCGTTTGCCGTGGTCGATGTGCGGCACCAAGACAAAGGCCAAGGCATAATACCCCGAAAGGTAGGACTGGGCACAGGCGAGAGAGAAAGTGAGAGAGAGAGAGACAGAGAGACAGAGCGAGATAATAGAGGGAGGAGATAAGACACAAAAATACACACGAGGTGCGTTTCACCATTGAGATGTGTTCCACGGCGGGCAGTAAAGGGGTACCAAGAGAAGTGGTGAGAGAAAGTGCATTGGGCGTAATCAAACGCAATGCATAGGACGAGAAAGAAAAAGAACGGCGAGCTCAAAGGGGGGGAGGAGAGAGTGAAGAAGAGAAGGGAAAAGAGGACGGAGGAACGCACGGCAGAGAGACAGCAAACACAGCGGGTTCGTCAAGAGCGAAACAAAGATTGCCAGAGGGAGGAAATCAAACGGAAGCGCACATCGAAACGCTTCGAAACGCATGGCAGGAGGAGGAGAGGAGGAGGAGGAGGAGACGACAGCAGAGATCGAGGACCGCAACGGCGTCAACGACGCATCACGACACCACCGCCATCTCCAACGGGCGTCTCTCGGCCAATGGACTTGATCCCCCAAGGCCGCGAAGGCACTGCCAGCGCAGCTGAGAACGCGTCGCGGCCGCCTGGTTTGGCTGCTGCGCTCGCCGGGCGTGCCATCCTGGCCGACGGCCAGGCCCTGTGCGTGCTGTCGTCGTCCTCCCGCTCGACAGATGCTAGGGATTGTAATGTACCTCCGTAGTCGTGCTCCGTACTTCCGGTACACTTCAAGCCCTTTATCCAGTCCGCGCGGCACAGAGTCCCTCTCCCCCCCTCTCTCTTGCGCCTGCGGCGCCCTTCTTCCCACTGCTGTTTTCGTTTCGTTTTCGTCCTGTTTCGGCTCTCGTTTTATTTCCCTCTGTCCAGTGATGCTCGCCTGCCACCCCCCCCTGCGAACATCCTCGTTTCCTTTACGACAGATCGTACCCCCCTCCCCTCTCCGCTGGCCGGCGCATGAAGAACACGGCCGCCCCAGGGGGGCGCGGCTCCCTATCCCTTTGAGGCATAAACGAACTGTGTGGACAGCGCTATTACGAAGTTTACGACGTTTTACAAAACTGAATTTCGGGTATCCCTTTACCCCTACCCTCCTCCCAAATCACACAGAATTACGACAGTTTCAAGTGCTAGGGGGCTAGGCCAGAAACCGACTCGTTCCCTGACCCTGGCATATCTCGCTGGTATTACCGTTTCCTTAGTAGGATCGGCAAACCACAAGCGGGGAGAGAAGAGAGAAGAGGGGGGGTGGCCCCTGGCCGCCCACAGTAGAGTCCTTGTAGCGTCACCGAGAGAGCAAACAACCCTGCAAGGATGGACCAGGCTCGCAACGAAAGGGGGGGGGGGGGGGGGCATGGAACGAACAGACCTCGAGCGAAGGGGATAGAGGGCCAACCAGAACAACAGCGTGTGGCCGGACACGCCGGATTGTGGGCAGGAATGGGGGCATACTCCGTAGCACTCCGTAGTCGTAGATACAGGCGACGCTCTGACGATGAACCAGTCCGAGGGGAAGCAAAGACTCAGGTAAGATACCGATGGAGGAGGCCGTTAGCTGCTCGAGTGTTATGATCGGCTGAAACTCCACGATACAAAACACTGTCCATGAACTGCCTGGAGAGAGTGGGACAATGGAAACGAGCGCCAGAAGATCCCGCCTGTCTCTGAAGATCAAGTTGCCTAAAATAAATAGCATGAAGGGGGGGGGGGGGGGGGGCGGCGAGAATAGGAGATATCCGCCCTTCCGCGACGAAAATGCTTATTTTAGAAATCGTCTGCAGAGAGCAAAACGGAAGCGAACCAGAGACATGGAAGCAAGACAAACAGGAGCGTCCAGAGAAGCGATGGCTCCGTACTCGCAGTTGCATTGTTTTCTTTTTCCATTACCCGTGTCTTTTCTTTTTCTAACACGACCCCCCTCCAAACCCGAGAGCGAGCGTGGCCTGACCGTCGAAGGAACAGGGCGGGACGAAGAATACGACGTTCTACGACAGTCGGACAGACCCAGCGCCGTTCGCCCCCAGCTGAAAGCGAGGCAGAGAAAACGCACCGTCGTCCTTGTTAATACTACTAGAGTGAACAGGGAAGGAGTCGCGAGAAACCACAGAGGCTTGCTAGACCAGTTGGGCGCTGAAAAGAGGCGCCGCCCGTCCGCGGAAGGATGGCGGGAAATGAGGTGTCTTGGGAAACAACAGCCTGCAACACCAGAAGAAAAAAAGAAAGAAAAAAGAAAGAGAAAATACGAGTACGAATGGACGGGGAACCCTCCCTTTTCGTTTCCCCTTGTCGTCTTCTCGCAGGGGGGTGGAGGTTAGAGGAGGGGACCTGGAAGCGAGGCCTGTGAAGCGTGCAGAGCTCACGATGCCTGGGGCGTAGAGAGGTGGCAAGGATGGGATGGGGCTCTGCAACCTGAAAGGTGACAGGCAGAGAGACCTGACTCGTTGTAGGGAAAGGGGGGCAATGGGGGGGGGGGGGTGTCTCTTTTACCGGACGTCTCGAGACGACGTCGTGCGGTGCCTTGTCGACGAGAAGCGGCCACACCCCCCTGTCGCCAACGAGGCTGCCAGAAAAAAGAAAGCAGAAAGCAGAGTCTCGACTGCGTGTCGACGACGTGGCCTGCCACCATGGTCGTCTCGTCCCCTCACCGCCTCTTTGGGGTCTTTGGGGGAGAACTACGACGTAGGGAGGTGCCTCTTCCATGCGGCACCTACGGCCGACGCAAGGGATGGGAGATGGACAAGACAAGAACGTCGGCGTGGGAAGGCGACCCGGGAACGGGGCGAAGAAAGAAGGCGGAACGAATGCTAGCCTGGTGTCTTCTTTGTGTGTTCTTCTTCCTTCTCCTCTTGGCAGTCCTGGGGAAGATGAGAGCCCATGTTGTTTTGCTTCTCCCGCAGCAAAACACGACACCTGTCTCTCTCTCGTTCCGTGTCTCGGGCTCACCAGCCTGTTGCATCTCACCATCTCCGTGCGATATGGAAGAAGAGGGGAGGAAGAGGCAGGGCACCCTCCAACCCCAACCCCCCGCCCGTCTCACCCGCTGCTCTCCTCTCTGCTCGTCCTTCTCTCCCCTCCTCCGAGGGGAGCTCCTACCGAGTCCTCCTGTTGTCAGTTTACTCACCTCTTTGTCAGACTCGTCCGTGGAACGCGTCGTTACGGCCGTTTCTGCCCATCCGGGCAATACTCCGTCCTCTCTTCTTGGGGGGGGTCGTCTGTCTTGAAATAAATAATAGAAAATAATAAAATAGTGCATCCCGAAAGAGACGAACACCCCTATCCCGGAGGCGAGTGTCTGGGAAAGGGTGGGTGAGAACAGAGAGAGAGAGAGGGCACGAGAAGGGGCGTTTTCTTTCGCCGAAAGAGGGAGAGAAGGGGGGAGGGGGAGGGTTGTTGATGGATGTTTCCCATGGCACCGGGTTCAGATCTCACGTCGTAAAACTAGAATGTTTTGCCTTTTCTGCAAAATTGGTCCAACATCCAGTTCCACTGGCTGTGTACCGACAACATTGCACAGCAGCGGGCGCAAAGGACCGGAGCGAGATCTTGCATTACCCTTTCTGTACGAGAGAGAGAGAGAGAAGGGAGGGGGAAGGGGTATGGCGACGAAAGGGTGGACGACAGGTGTCGGGGAAGAATGCCTCGGTGACGGCAGACGACGTGAAGCGTGTCCCCAGGGGCCGATGGAGGAGGGCGAGGAGGAGGGCGAGGAGGAGAAGAGGGACACCGAGGGGGGCTGTCAGCTTCAGACGGCGGCGGTTGGCGAGTGGACGGTGTCTCGCGACGTCGAACTGTCTTTGGAGGCGGAGGAGACACGCCGTCGTGGACGAGAGGCAGGCGGGCTATCAAGACGAGACATCGATTAGCTAGAGAAAGAGAAGGGGGGGGGGGGGGGGGAGACTACGAAGAGAGTCAAACAAAGCCGGCGCCGCAGTGTCGTGTGGTTGGTCTGTTCCCGAGACGAGAGAAAGAACAAGAAGAAGAAAGAAAATAAAGGGGAAAGAGATGAGTTGCCCCTCTTCACCATGGCCTGGCCAACACCCGTCCTCGTCGTCAGCCGAGAGAAAACAAGTCACAGCATCCATCACAAACAGCTCCTGTCCAACGAGGGAGCAGCAGTCCCCCCCCCCTGGTCCCCCGCCCCTACTAGTCCGCATTGCTGTTCGAGATGTGTAAACTAGAGACAGGGGAGGGGTGATGCCCCGCGGGCCGCAGGGGTGCCCGGGAAGCAAGACACGCACGCCCTCTGGTGCGAGGGAAGGGCAGAAGGGAAGAGGACGAGCGGGAAAGAAGACGAAAAGAAGGGCGAGAGAAAACAAAAACGTTTGGACGCCGGAAGGCCGAGGGGCTCGGCAAGTGTATGCTTAGAAAGATACAACAAGCACACGCACATCTTCTTGTCTCTGTCCTCCTACGCAGGCAGTCGGGCAGGCATTAAAGCAGACAGGGAGGGGAGAGAGGCGAGGCAGAGAGGCGAGGCAGAGAGACACCAAGGCACACCACACCTGTCTCGTCGTTTGTGGCAGCAAATCTGCCCTCACCGCCTCTGTTGCCTGGCCTATGCGCCGCTGAGGAAGGGGGAGGGAGAGGGAACCTGTGCCGTGGGCGTACGGGGGTACTATCTCCTTAGAGCCGAGAATAGGACGTTTTTTGAGGGACACTTTTCATTGGACAAAACCCCTGTAACTGCCCCACTAGTACAAATATCTACACACAGATCCCTAGTAAAA